>JAANYP010002109.1:0-277391 GCA_020465985.1 Centrapalus pauciflorus | reverse complement strand
TAATTTAAGGCCTGTTAATGCCTTATTGAAAACTAAAAAGTGATTTGCATTATAAGTCAAAGTTGTTTACCATGTTGCATTTGTTGCAACTATGGTAGATTGCCCAAGCTGTTCATTCTGTTGAACAGGCTGGACATAAACTATCTACGCTGCTCTATTCTTTTGAGCAGCTTGGACAAATACTAAGTGTTCTGTTCTTTGTGAATAGAACCTGTTCTTTATGAACAAGCTAAACACTTTATGGAATATGTTTCCATGTCCTCATGTAATGTTTTAGACTACAAGATCATTTACAAAGTCAAAGACAAAGTGGAAAAATAGATGCTGCAAAGGCTGCTTACGCTGCTCTGTTACATGAAGACAAAGGGATATCTGAAATGGGTGACAGGCCATTTCTTATATCAAAATGGCGTTAATATAAGATGAAAGGTTCAAAATCGACATTCCTCTTTTAATTAAAGGCTTCTGCAACAGAGACAAAAAGAAAAAGACAAAGATTCTGCCATGTGAAGACAAGTCTGCTTTTTCAAATGTGCAGAAAAGTTGTTTTGTCTTTTTGGAAAGACATCCCACTATCTCCCTGTCCAATGAGTAAGCTTCACTGTGATTCTCAGTGAGAGTATAAAAGGAAGCTTCTAAGGATTGTGAGATAACCAAGAGTGAGGAATTCAGATTGTGCATTGGAGTGTGTTTTCATGCATGCAAGTCTGCTTGTATAAAACAGTATCGTGTGCCCAAGCTGTTCTTATTCAAGCTGTCCATCTGTGTCTTGTAAAAAACAGTGAGTTCATCTTAGTGAGTGTATTCATTGTATCTAGTCTGAGTTTGTCTTAGATTAGTTAAACATCTGTTGTATCTGTCATCTCAGCTTGAACACTTCCGTAGTCAAGCTTTGAGTTTTATACACAAACATTGAGAAAAGAGTGTTGAGTTTTAGTTTGCTGTATTCACCCCCTCTACAGCTTAGAACAATACACTAGGGAAACCTTCTGGGACCTACAACTGGTATCAGAGCAGATAGAGTGTGTGTTAACTCTAGATCTCTCATTCTCCCTATTTCCCCGTGGACAACAGTGCTGCCAGCTCCTCCTCTTACTATGACGATGGTTCAATGGCCAAACCCCCCAAGTTCAATCATCAGAACTTCTCTGGTTGGAAGTGCAGAATGATACTCTATTTAGGAAATCTGGATGTACAACTGCCAGAGATAGTAATGGAAGGTCCCTATGTGCCAACCTCTGTTACTACTATCACACATGCTGCTGAAGTAGCTGTTCCTGAGATCAGAACTTTGAAAAGGCAAAAGCTCAATGGTCTGATGAAGACAAAAGGCTGGTTGCCCTTGATGCAAAGGCCAAGAACAACCTGGTTATTTCTCTTCCTGATGATGTGTTCAAACAGGTTGAGAAAATGAAAACTGCAAAGGAGATGTGGGATACTTTGTGTACTGTCTATGATGGTCCCACTATCACAATGGACAACAGGATCAACAATCTTGTTAGATAGTATGCACTCTTCTTTGCAAAGCCAAAGGAGTCTCTTACTGAAACCTATACCAGATTCACTGCTCTAATCAATGATCTCAAAGCTGTTGGGATCACCAAGGACAGCCTAACTCTGGTAAATAAATTTTTGGACATCCTGTCTGAGGAATGGAATTATTTCTCTACTATTCTATGAAATTCAGTCACCATCAAAAGTATGGACCTTGTAAATCTATATGGGTCTTTACTAAATGATGAGTAGTCAAGGCAACATAAAAGAAATGCATTGAAGATGTCCAAAAGAGGTGCTGCCTTAGTGGCCAGCATGAGACAACCTGATCAACAGGCTGATGATGAAAGAGAATAAATGTCTGAGGAGGAAGACTGTGAAGATCTCGCTGAATTAGATGATGAGCAAATTATTGCAATGCTGGTCAAAAGATTCAACAAATATAGGTTTGGTGGAAGAATGCTGCAAAAGAAGTCAGGTTCCATAAAAAAGAAGGCATTTGATAAAACAAAGGTCGAGTGCTTAAAATGTGGCAAAACAGGCCATGTAGCTGCTGACTGTGTGTCTAAAGCTGTTGGCTCATCATCCAAACCATACAAGACAAACAGGGACGATGGCTACAGGGTTAAGTACCTAATGGCAATGGCTAAGCTGAGGAAGTTGGAAGACTCAGTGGCTTCCAACAAGCAAAAAGGACTCATGGCTGAGACATGTAACTGGGAGGAATCTGACTCATCTTTTGATAAAGAAGATAAGAACTGTCTGATGGCCAACACTATGTCCCATCAACAAGCAACTTCAAACAAGACCTAGCTAAAGCTGAGGCTCTCAGCAGCTTGGAGAACTGGAACCCAACAATGATGTATAAGGTATAAAATTTTATGGTTTACAGTTATGATGAAAAAGTTAAAATGTTTGAATATCTGCTTGTTGATCTAAAAGCTGCTATTGAGAAACATAATGTTTTGTTGTCTGAAATCTCCAAGCTGAAAACTGATCTTGAAATAAAAACTAGTAAACTGGACAGCTTCCATAAGTTGGAAACTGAACTTGATGAATTAAAACACATCAATTCCATTTTATTAGAAGAAAAGAGAGAGACAGACACAAAACATGCCAAGCTTCAAAAGATTGTTGACTCTTGGTGCCAATCTACACAAAAAGTCAATCATTGTATAAGTCAATAGATTCCTGTTCAAATTCAAGCCTATCTTGGAGGGGAACTTGACAAAGCAGCTTCAATTGTTGAAATAAATAATTTAGAAAAAGACTTGTCCACTTTTGGTGAGCTTCGAAGTACCTTCATTCAGAAAAGTAAATGGTAAGCTAGTCTCAACAAATAGGTTTGTCAGGCCTCAAAACACTGACAGCTTGTGTGAAAAAGCTCTAAAAACTGATGATGGAATGTGTTCTCCATCAAATCAGTCTGCTAAGTGCTCAGCTGGTTCACTCAAGCAAAATAAGGGAAAACAAGCTCAAGCTGCAGCTTTGGATACCAAACCTGTTTTCAAGACAAGTTCTGGTCTTAAAGCTGATAGTAAGAAACATGTTAATCTCTTTGATGCTGATCATTTTGAGAAAAAGTTTTCAAAAGGTAAGCAGCCTGCTTTCAACAGGGGTAAGTCTTATGTTGGAAGTAAATCTGCTGTGATGTTAAATAAGTTTTTAAATCATATTGGAAAATTGGTTATAAATGAAGGTAAGTCTTTCAAAACCAAAAGCAGTGATTATGTTGATAGGCAACATTCATCACATATCAGCAAGGGCAAAGGCAAAACCATTGCTCAACCTAAGAAAGCTGGGAATAAGTTTCCCAAACCTGTGGAAGGTCAAAAGCCAATCAAACTTCTTATATTTGATATCTGCCCTCTTAAAAAGAGGAAAAAGGATACAGGTAAAGCTGTTGCTATTGTGCCTTCTACTCAAACTGTTGATTCTTCCAAAAATAGTAATAAGTTTGCTAAACCTGCTGAGAAGATCAACAAAAATATTCCAGAATGTGTTTCTGGAAGTACTTCTTCCAAAAAGACTAAAAAGAGAAAATGTTATAAATATGGGATGAAGACAAATATGGCCAAAGATTGTCTTGAAACTAAGGATATGAGGCCTGCTGACTCTGTTAGTTCCAACATTGCAAAAACCAGCAGTGTTGGAAGTAACATGGTCAATGAGGAAACTATCCAAGCTGATAAAATCTAAATAGGAAATATTAGTGTTGAACTTACTGGTCCATCAACAAATGTTGGTGAAGAAGGAGAACTCATCCCTATGATGTGTTCCCCTAAAAATAACTGATATTTTCCCATCACACCCTGCTGGTCAAACAACCATCCCAGGTTTGGTACTTGGACAGCGGCTGCTCAGGCCACATGACAGGTTGCAAGGATCTGCTGAGTGATCTCAGGCCTGAAAAAGGGCCAAAAGTCACCTTTGGTGACAATGTCCAGGGATCCACAGAAGGATATGGAACCCTTCAAGCTGGTGCTACTGTGTTCAAAAGAGTAGCCTATGTGTCTGGGTTAAAACATAATCTTGTAAGCATAAGTCAACCGTGTGATGTTGGCTACAAGGTTAACTTTGATGAGCACCTGTGTTACATATGTAACATCCGGCACTAAACCAGGTTAGCAACAAAGCCCTAATCTGTATTTGATAGCAAATTATAAGCTAATCAGTGGTCATTAGAAATTAATCAAGTGATTAACAAGGTTTATTAGAAAATTCAACGCAATTAGAAAAAAATTCATCGGTGCGATGAATCGGGAAATAAATTAATCCGATCAATTTACGATATGAGGGATTAATTCAACTAAGTACATAATTAAATTATGATTAGTAACACTAATCATACACTAATACAATTACTTAACCTTAATTATGCAAGACTAAAACAATTCATTAAAACAATGCATTCAAAAGTATTTTTGAATTTACAAGAAAAGAAAAATACAAGAATACATTTTAAATACATTTATACAAAAAAAAATACACTATAATTATGGCCTTTAGGCCGGCCATATAGGAGGTACAAACCTCCATATTTTATTTTGAATAACCATGCTCAATCTCAATCAAATCTCCTTCACACCATCTCTCTTTCATTTCACTTAAAGATCACACTCAACCTCCATATCTTTGCATCATTTCAAAGATCTCTTTTTCTCTATAAATAGAGGTTCTCATCTTCATAATCTTCACACCAAAAATCTCTTCTCTTCTCTCTAGCATCCGGCCATACAACACACACACACTACACACAATTTTCTTTCAAGTGTTCTTCATGTTATGCAAGTGTTCTTGGTGAATTTCTTCAAGATCCAACCTTCTTCACACTTGCATTCTTAAATTTCATCAAAGTAAGTAAATACTAACTTATATCATCTTATATTTATGTTTATATAAGTCTTGCATAGTATATATAATCACCTACAACAACAAGTTTCATAAAAACTAAAGTTTATATGTTTCTAGTTTTTATTTTTAAGTTGTTTCTTTAAATGTGTTTATGAATATATGCACACATTATAAAGGTGTTAATATTATGAAAACATGTGATATATATGTGTTTTTATAACTATTATGACTTTTATACAAGTAGTCTTTGAATAAACAACAAGAATCATAAGTTGTTTTAAGTTTATAAACTACGGATTTTCGGCAGAAAATTTATATCGACTTTGAAAAATCATAACTAATCCATAACTCAACGAAATGAGTTAATTTTTGTCTCAAAAGTTAGATCTATGTCTTAACTGTAGATCTGTAATTTTTCATAATTTATTTTGGAGTTTAAGACCTCCAGAAATCATTTGGGAAACCGAAAGTTTGACAGCTCAAAAATGGCCAACATAGGGTTTTTAACGAGCTTTTTCACCAACCTAAACATCTCGAAAAATGGCCGTTCTTGATTCTAAAAATTCTTTGTATATAGTAGTTTAATGTCCTAGAAAACCAAAGTCTAAAACATTTTGGAGCTTGGTCAAAAACAGCCTCAAAGTAGGCCGAAAACCTCCGAAAAAGCTGGAAAATTATATATATATATATATAAACTTGACGTTTTAAGCGAATTTTATTTATAAACTTGTAATGTTGGGTGATTTAAGACATAAAAATCTATAAATATGTATATATCACTATATATTAGAGATATTAAGTCCTTATTATCATTTAGGACCCGTTTAATCTCGCTCGGTGCATCATCCGTCACTTTACGCTAAAAGCTTTTCACGTTAGATTTTTGCCATCGCAATTCCGGTGAGTTCTCATAGCCCCTATTTTCACACTGTTATGTTTTGGGGATGAAATACATGCTTCGTTTTTATATGGACACGGAAATACTTTCATTTCTATTATGTATTACACATTGGGTTCCATTAGCTCTGATATCATGAACCGTTAATTGCATTTATTTGTAAGCGCGAATATATTGTGGATAGATCTATTGGGAGTCATGTCCCCCACTCGGGTTAGTTGGATTGGCTAACAGTGGGTGCATATATGTTCAACAAACGGTATTACGTATGGGAATACTGCACAGAGCAAACTCATTTTAAATTAAGCTTTGGTTGCATGATGGTTTATATGTAATACATAACAAGGAATTTATGATTTTATAAATTCAATCTCTATTATTGTTGTCCATACAAGTCAGATTTACGTGTAAACCTATGAGCTCACCTACAATTTTTGTTGACGTATTTTAGCGTGTATTTTCAGGAAATTAAGGCAAGTATGCCTCGGACGTATTTTACTTTCAAGCTTCCGCATCCATGGAGTCGCATGCATATTCAATTTAACGGAGATTTAGCTGCATTATTTTGGATATTTTAATTATGTAATTAAATCTCTGTATTTGTGCGAACTTCATTTCTCATGTAAAACATTACTATGCTTTAAAGCTTTAACGATGTATTTTAAAAACGTCCATATAGTGGTCGTTCATTATGATTATGGTTATGCTTCCGCACTCGTCACGCCTCGCTGCCAACCGGGGTAGCAGGGTGTGACAGATTGGTATCAGAGCCATAGTTATAGTGAACTAGGTTGCATTACTACCCTAGACTATAACTGCACTTAAGTTTTACTGATTTTGAAAATATCTTGTAACTAACTAAAAGACTATGAATGGACCTTGATAGCAGAAATCATGTCCCATCCGGAAACCATCATCTTATCGGATTCAGAGGAGGAGTACACTCCTGCGAGCCCCACGGCCACTGAGATTTTCCCCGAAGAAGAAACATCGGAAGAAGAGGACCCCTCGGAAGATCCAATGGAGGAGACGGAAGAGGAGCCGATGGAGGAAGAAGATCCATTGCCCCCAACGGTCCCTGCTCGCGTTCCATACCACCCAGCCGAGCCGTCATATAAGCCGTATAGGTCTTACCCTAACGGCCCCAAAATATTGTACACACCCCGAAAGTTGGTGAACCCACCAAGAAGGGAGTCTATTCCTGTCCTGACTCCCCAGCCCAATCCCCCACCGCCACACCGACGTGTAGATGCCCGTCGATGGGGCTGGATACCCGAGACCCTCCAAGAATGGAGGCGGGAGGAAGGAGTCCCTCCCCACTTTGAGATTGGACGACCATCCTCCGCATCTATCTCACCACTCACTCAAGAAACCGCCGATCAGACCATACCACTCTTGGTAGCACGGTCGACCAGGCATGATCACCAAATTCGGTCACTTAACCTAGATATCAGAGAGATGACCGCTCGTTTAGAGCGGGAGGAGTTACAAAACTCCAACATATATTGGGCCAATCAGCACGCCCTTGCTATTCAGCAGGACGGACTGAATGAGCTTCGGCAGCAACTAGCCGAAAGCCAAGCTCGGATCGAGGAGCTGACTCAGCGCCTCAATGCGATGGAAAAGGGAGAGACCCCTGATCACTCCCACACTTAGTGCACTTCTATCTATCTTTGTAATAGTAGGAAAAATATCATGTAATAGTATAGGACAAAAATTTTCGGGTAATAACCCGCCCCTAATGTAAGAAAATTTCGAATGATTAATTAAAAATTGCAAGTTATTTATGAAATTGTGTTTGATGATTATAGTATTGTGCTTTAAGGAAAATTTACCTCTTTAAGATTCAACTTCTTACACTATGCTTTTCTTTAAAATTTTAAGATAATGCCGCCGAAACGAGCAATGAACGCTGCTGACATTGAAGAGCTAGCCGCACAAAGAGTGGCTGCCGCTATAGCCACGTATGAGGCAAATAGGAATAGCTCAGTTAATGGAGATGGTGGTGCTAGCCGCACCACGGGAGGAACTGAAATCCACGCAAAAGGTTGTGGAATTAAAGGATTTTTAAGTTGCAAACCCCGGTACTTCAACGGAAGCGAAGGAGCCGTTGGCTTGATACGGTGGTTTGAGAAGTTAGAATCTGTCTTTCGTGTCAGCGGATGTGCTGAAGGAGATAAGATGAAGTTCACTACTCACACTCTACAAGATAGCACCCTCACATGGTGGAATTCCTATGTCCAGTCTGTAAGTATTGATGAAGCCTACCAGCTCACATGGTCCGCGTTGAAGCAAATGATGACAGGCGAGTACTGTCCGAGAAACGAACTCCAGAAGATGGAATCGGAGTTCTGGAACCTGTCGATGAAGGGAACGGATGTAGCGGGGTACACCAACCGATTTCATGAACTGAGTACTCTATGCCCTCAGATGGTGACCCCGAAGTACAAGAAAATCGAACGTTACATTTGGGGACTCGCTCCTCAAATTCAAGGTAATGTCAGTGCCTCCAACCCATCCACCATACAGGATGCCATCAGGATGGCCAACAATCTGATGGATCAAGTGTCCCGGAGGAATGAAGCCAAAGCCGGGGAAAACAAGAGAAAGTGGGAAGACAAGTCTGGAAAGAACACAGGTTCACAATCCAAGAAGCCCGAGACCATCAGGGCTTATGTAGCAGGAACTGAGTCAAGAAAAGGCTACACGGGTACCAAGCCTTACTGCACCCAATGCACCTTTCATCACAACAAGGGTCCCTGCCCAACGTGTGGAAAATGCAAGCGTATTGGCCATATGACCAAAGACTGTAAGTTTGGAACCCCGGGCGTCAATGGCGGCAATCAAAGAGGCTGCTTTGAATGTGGAGTTACTGGGCACTTCAAGAGTGAGTGCCCGAAGTTGAGGAATGGTGGAGGAGCTCAGGGGAGAGCTTTTGTGTTAGGAGCAGGTGACGCTCGTCAAGATCCCCACGTAGTATCAGGTACGTTTCTTTTAAATGACATTTATGCTTACGTACTCTTTGATACTGGGGCTGATAGGAGCTTTATATCTGATAAGTTTAGTAAGCAATTGAATGCCACTCCTTTTCCCTTAGACAACTCTTATACTATAGAACTGGCTGACGGTAAAATAATAGAGGCAAGTAGTATCATTAAGGAATGCACACTGAAGCTGCCAGATCATCCCTTTAAGATAGACTTAATGCCTATAGAACTCGGAAGTTTTGATGTAGTAGTTGGTATGGATTGGTTGTCACACAATCATGCCGAGATTTTGTGTGGTAAGAAAGTGGTACGGATACCACTCCACAAGAAGAAGTTCCTAACAGTCCAAGGAGAAAGAAAGAACCGACAGTTGAATGTCATATCCGGCCTAAGAACATTAAAGTGCCTTAGGAAAGGTTGTCATGCAGTACTAGTGCAAATTGTAGAAAAAGAGTCGGAGGAGAAGCGACTCGAGGATATTCCAGTGGTTTGTGACTATATGAAGGTCTTCCCGGAAGATTTGCCTGGACTACCGCCAACTAGGCAAGTAGAGTTTCAAATGGATTTGGTGCTGTGAGCTGCACCGGTCGCAAGAGCCCCATATAGACTCGCCCCTTCTGAGATGCAAGAGCTATCCAATCAATTACAAGAGTTGATGGATAAAGGATTCATTCGACCAAGTTCCTCACCTTGGGGAGCTCCGGTCTTGTTCGTGAAAAAGAAAGACGGATCCTTCAGAATGTGCATAGACTACCGAGAGCTAAACTAGTTAACGGTAAAGAACCGCTACCCTCTCCCCAGAATTGATGACCTGTTTGACCAACTACAGGGATCTAGCTTCTACTATAAGATTGATCTGCGATCCGGTTATCATCAAGTAAAGGTTCGGGAAGAAGACATTCCCAAGACAGCATTCAGAACTCGATATGGACATTACGAATTCCAGGTAATGCCATTCGGTTTGACCAACGCACCAGCCGTATTCATGGACCTCATGAATCGAGTGTGTAAACCATATCTGGACAAATTTGTAATAGTGTTCATAGACGATATTCTCATCTATTCCAGAAATAAGGAGGAGCATGAACAACATCTCAAGCTGATCTTGGAGTTGTTAGAGAAGGAACAGTTATACGCCAAATTTTCAAAATGTGAATTTTGGTTGCGAGAAGTTAAATTCCTTGGACATGTGATCAACAGCCAGGGAATCCAGGTTGATCCATAAAAAATCGAGGCCATAAAGAACTGGGCGATTCCTAGAACCCCCACGGAAATCCGCCAATTTCTAGGACTTGCCGGTTATTATGGGCGATTTATCGAAAACTTCTCAAAGATAGCAGGTTCCTTAACAGAATTGACTCGGAAGGATGTGAAGTATATCTGGGGTGAAGAGCAAGAAAAGGTGTTTCAGCAGTTAAAGCAAAGGTTGTGTAGTGCACCAATTCTGTCCTTACCCGAAGGGACTGAAAATTTCGTGGTCTACTGTGATGCCTCACACAATGGATTAGGTTGTGTACTCATGCAAAGGGATAAAGTCATTGCTTACGCATCACGACAGCTCAAAATTCACGAGGTGAATTATACGACTCATGACTTAGAGCTTGGAGCAGTGGTGTTTGCTCTCAAAATATGGAGGCACTACTTGTATGGAACTAAATGCACGGTGTTCACAGACCATAAAAGCCTTCAGCATATCCTGAATCAGAAAGAGTTAAATATGAGGCAGCGTCGTTGGGTTGAACTACTTAGCGATTATGACTGCGAAATTCGTTATCATCCGGGGAAGGCGAATGTCGTGGCTGATGCCCTAAGCCGAAAGGAACGGGTTAAGCCATTAAGAGTTCGAGCTTTGGTCATGTCTATACAGTCAAACCTAAACTCTCAAGTCCGCAAGGCACAAGAAGAAGCAGTCAAGGAGGGTAATCTACTGGATGAAGCCTTGAGAGGTATGGAGAAGCAGTTTGAAATCAAGCCAGATGGATGTCGATACTTCATGGGCAGAATTTGGTTGCCAAAACTCGGAGGAGTAAGGAAGCTGGTCATGGATGAAGGGCATAAGACAAGATATGCTATTCTTCCAGGGTCAGATAAGACGTATCACGACTTGAAAGGAATGTACTGGTGGCCAAACATGAAGGCTGACATTGCTACCTATGTCAGCAAGTGCTTAACATGTTTGAAGGTTAAAGCTGAGCACCAAAAACCATCAGGATTGTTAGTTCAACCAGAAATACCCCAGTGGAAGTGGGAAAACATCACCATAGATTTCATCACCAAGTTGCCAAAGACTTCTGGAGGATATGACACTATTTGGGTGATTGTGGATCGACTTACCAAGACCGCACATTTCCTGCCAATCAAGGAGACTGATAAGATGGATAAGTTAACACGAATCTATCTTAAAGAAGTCGTCTCAAGACATGGAGTACCTGTATCAATTATATCAGACAGGGACAGCCGGTTCACATCAAGATTTTGGCAGTCATTGCAAGAAGCACTGGGTACACGCCTAGATATGAGCACAGCCTATCACCCGCAAACGGATGGTCAGAGTGAAAGGACAATTCAGACTTTGGAAGACATGTTAAGGGCATGTGTCATCGATTTTGGCAAAAGTTGGGACAGGCACCTGCCATTAGTCGAGTTTTCCTATAACAACAACTGTCACTCGAGCATTAAGACCGCCCCATTCGAGGCACTCTACGGGCGAAAGTTTCGATCACCTCTTTGTTGGGCTGAAGTAGGAGATAGTCAGATTACTGAACCGGAAATCATCCAGGAGACTACAGAAAAGATAGCCCAGATTCGTAACCGATTAAAGATCGCGCGGGATCGACAGAAAAGTTATGCAGACATTCGACGGAAGGATTTGGAGTTCCAAGAGGGAGATCAAGTAATGTTAAAAGTCTCGCCTTGGAAGGGCGTAATCCGTTTTGGGAAACGAGGAAAACTCAATCCTCGTTATATCGGACCATTCAAGATCACCAAAAGAATTGGCCCGGTAGCTTACCAACTCGATCTGCCCCCAGAGCTTAGTAACGTTCATAATACCTTCCACGTGTCCAATCTTAAGAAGTGTCTGGCTGATGAATCACTCGTTATACCCATGGACGAGCTGGAGTTAGACGATAAGTTGAACTTCATTGAACAACCTGTAGAAATAATGGACCGAGAAGTCAAGAAACTAAAGCACAGCCGGATCCCGATAATAAAAGTCAGATGGAACTCTAAGAGAGGTCCTGAGTTTACATGGGAACGCGAAGATCAGTTCCGGGAGAAATATCCTCCCCTGTTCTCAAGTACTCAAGAAGTGGAGAACACGAGCTAATTTCGGGACGAAATTTCCTTAACAGGGGGAGACTATAACATCCGGCACTAAATCAGGTTAGCAACAAAGCCCTAATCTGTATTTGATAGCCAATTATAAGCTAATCAGTGGTCATTAGAAATTAATCAAGTGATTAACAAGGTTTATTAGAAAATTCAACGCAATTAGAATCAAATTCATCGGTGCGATGACTCGGGAAATAAATTAATCCGATCAATTTACGATATGAGGGATTAATTCAACTAAGTACATAATTAAATTATGATTAGTAACACTAATCATACACTAATACAATTACTTAACCTTAATTATGCAAGACTAAAACAATTCATTAAAACAATGCATTCAAAAGTATTTTTGAATTTACAAGAAAAGGAAAATACAAGAATACATTTTAAATACATTTATACAAAAAAAAAAAATACACTATAATTATGGCCTTTAGGACGGCCATATAGGAGGTACAAACCTCCATATTTTATTTTGAATAACCATGCTCAATCTCAATCAAATCTCCTTCACACCATCTCCCTTTCATTTCACTTAAAGATCACACTCAACCTCCATATCTTTGCATCATTTCAAAGATCTCTTTTTCTCTATAAATAGAGGTTCTCATCTTCATAATCTTCACACCAAAAATCTCTTCTCTTCTCTCTAGCATCCGGCCATACAACACACACACACACACACACTACACACAATTTTCTTTCAAGTGTTCTTCATGTTATGCAAGTGTTCTTGGTGAATTCCTTCAAGATCCAACCTTCTTCACACTTGCATTCTTAAATTTCATCAAAGTAAGTAAATACTAACTTATATCATCTTATATTTATGTTTATATAAACTTGCATAGTATATATAATCACCTACAACAACAAGTTTCATAAAAACTAAAGTTTATATGTTTCTAGTTTTTATTTTTAAGTTGTTTCTTTAAATGTGTTTATGAATATATGCACACATTATAAAGGTGTTAATATTATGAAAACATGTGATATATATGTGTTTTTATAACTATTATGACTTTTATACAAGTAGTCTTTGAATAAAAAACAAGAATCATAAGTTGTTTTAAGTTTATAAACTACGGATTTTCGGCAGAAAATTTATATCGACTTTGAAAAATCATAACTAATTCATAACTCAACGAAATGAGTTGATTTTTGTCTCAAAAGTTAGATCTATGTCTTAACTATAGATCTGTAATATTTCATAATTTATTTTGGAGTTTAAGACCTCCAGAAATCATTTGGGAAACCGAAAGTTTGACAGCTCAAAAATGGCCAACATAGGGTTTTTAACGAACTTTTTCACCAACCTAAACATCTCGAAAAAAGGCCATTCTAGATTCTAAAAATTCTTTGTGTATAGTAGTTTAATGTCCTAGAAAACCAAAGTCTAAAACATTTTGGAGCTTGGTCAAAAACAGCCTCAAAATAGGCCGAAAAACCTCCGAAAAAGCTGGAAAATTATATATATATAAACTTGACGTTTTAAGCGAATTTTATTTATAAACTTGTAATGTTGGGTGATTTAAGACATAAAAATCTATAAATATGTATATATCACTATATATTAGAGATATTAAGTCCTTATTATCATTTAAGACCCGTTTAATCTCGCTCGGTGCATCATCCGTCACTTTACGCTAAAAGCTTTTCACGTTAGATTTTTGCCATCGCAATTACGGTGAGTTCTCATAGCCCCTATTTTCACACTGTTATGTTTTGGGGATGAAATACATGTTTCGTTTTTATATGGACACGGAAATACTTTCATTTCTATTATGTATTACACATTGGGTTCCATTAGCTCTGATATCATGAACCGTTAATTGCATTTATTTGTAAGCGCGAATATATCGTGGATAGATCTATTGGGAGTCATGTCCCCCACTCGGGTTAGTTGGATTGGCTAACAGCGGGTGCATATATGTTCAACAAACGGTATTACGTATGGGAATACTGCACAGAGCAAACTCATTTTAAATTAAGCTTCGGTTGCATGATGGTTTATATGTAATACATAACAAGGAATTTATGATTTTATAAATTCAATCTCTATTATTGTTGTCCATACAAGTCAGATTTACGTGTAAACCTAAGAGCTCACCAACAATTTTTGTTGACGTATTTTAGCGTGTATTTTCAGGAAATTAAGGCAAGTATGCCTCGGACGTATTTTACTTTCAAGCTTCCGCATCCATTGAGTCGCATGCATATTCAATTTAACGGAGATTTAGCTGCATTATTTTGGATATTTTAATTATGTAATTAAATCTCTGTATTTGTGCGAACTTCATTTCTCATGTAAAACATTACTATGCTTTAAAGCTTTAACGATGTATTTTAAAAACGTCCATGTAGTGGTCGTTCATTATGATTATGGTTACGCTTCCGCACTCGTCACGTCTCGCTGCCACCCGGGGTAGCAGGGTGTGACAACATATTGGATTCCCAAGGCAAAGTTGTGCTGTGTGCACAAAGGAAGAAAGGTGTATATGTTGTGGACATGAAATCTGCTGATCCCACAACTGAAACCTGCTTTATCTCCAGAAGCAATGCAGTCCTGAACTGGTTATGGCACAAATGGCTATCACACCTGAACTTCAAGAATATCAACAAACTCTGTAAGAAAGAGTTGGTAACAGGTTTGCCTTCTATAATCTTTGTTAAAGATAAACTCTGCCCAGCTTGTGAGAAAGGCAAACAGAGAAAAACATCTTTTAAATCTAAGCATAATTTCTCTATTGATACTCCTCTCTTCTTAATCTACATGGACTTGTTTGGACCAGTCAGTGTCCCAAGTCTAGGAGGTAGAAGATACACTCTTGTAATGGTTGATGAGTTCTCCAGGTTTACATGGGTGATCTTTCTGAAGAGCAAAGGAGAGGATGCTAGAGAAATAGTTGGATTTATCAAAAAGATGGAGATTTTCACACCCCGTTACCCCGGTTGGCAACGAAGCGTGACGTCGCATAAGGATAACCATAATCATAACGAACGACCACTATATGGACGTTTTCAAAAATACATCGATAAAACTTTAAAATATAGGAATGTTTTACATAGTCTGATATGAGGAAAAGTAGTTCGCACGGTACAAAGATTCAAATACATAATTAAAGTAATCAAAATAATGCAACTAAATCTCCGGTCATTTTGAAAATGCATGCGACTCCTTAAGTGCGGAAGCTTGAAAAATACTTCTGATGTGGCACACTTGCCTTAATTTTCTGAAAATACACGCTAAAATACATCAACAAAATTGTTGGCGAGCTCATAGGTTTACACGTAAATCTGACTTGTATGGACAACAACAGTTAAGTTTGAATTTAAAAAATCATAAATTCCATGTTATGTATTACACATAAACCAACATGCAATCGAAGCTTAATTAAATGAGTTTGCCCTGTGCAGTATTCCCATACGTAATACCGTGTGTTAAATATATATGCACCCGCTGTTAGCCGAGCTGAACTAACCCGAATGGGGGACATGACTTCCGATAGATCTATCCATAATATATTCGCGCTTACAAATAAATGCAATTAACGGTTCATGATATAAGGGCTGATGGAACCACATGTGTAATACATAATAGAAATGAAGTTGTTTTCGTGTCCATATGAAAACGTAGCATGTATTTACCCCAAAGCATAACAGTGTGAAAACAGGGGCTATGAGGACTCACCGTGAGTGCGATGGCAAATACGAGCGAAAAATGCAAATTTACGTTATTTGATGGGTGATGAAGCCGCATGTGTGTAATCGAGTCCTAAATGATCACAAGGACTAATATCTCTTATATATGATAATATGTATATTTATAGATTTTTATGTCTTAAATCACCCAACATTACAAGTTTATAAATAAAACACCCTTAAAACGTCAAGTTTATATATATAATTTTCCAGCTTTTTTGAAGGTTTTTCGGCCTACTTTAAGGCTATTTTTAACCAAGCTCCAAAACTTTTTAAGCTTTGGTTTTCTTGGACATTGAACTACTATATACAAGAACAGCCATTTTTCGAGATGTTTAGGTTGGGGAAAAAGCTTGTTGAAAACCCTATGTTGGCCATTTTTGAGCTGTCAAACTTTCGGTTTCCCAAATAATTTCTGGGGTCTTAAACTCCAAAATAAATTATGAAAACTTCCAGATTTATAGTTAAGACATAGATCTAACTTTTGAGACAAGAATCAACTCATTTCGTTAAGTTATGAATTAGTTATGATTTTTCAAAGTCGATGTAAATTTTCTGCCGAAAATCCGTAGTTTATAAACTTGAAATATCTAGTGATTCTTGTTGTTTATTCAAAGACTACTTGTATAAAAGTTATAAAACACATATATATCACTTGTTTTCATAATATTTGCACTTATATGATGTGTTTATATATTTATAAACACATTTGAAGAAAACAACTTAAAAATAAAAACTAGAGATTTATAAACTTGGGTTTTTATGAAACTTGTTGTTGTTGGTGATTATATATATTATGCAAGACTTATATAAATATAAGATGAAATAAGCTAGTATTTACTTACTTTGAAGTATTTGGAGTATGAATTGAGAAGAAGTTGCAACTCTTGCAAGATTTGCACCCAAAAGCACTTGAATTGAAGAACACTTCAAAGAAAATTTTGTGTGTGGTGTGTGTGTGTGCTTGGCCGGATTCAAGAGAAGAGAGAAAGAAGATTTTTGGTGTGGTGAAAATGAATGGAAATTATCTCTATTTATAGAGAAAAATGTTGGTCTTTCAATTATGAAAAGCATGGGAGATAAGGGTTGTGTGCACTTTTAAACAAAATGATGATGTTTAAAGTAAACATGGTTTTTGTAATATAATATTTTAAGTCAACCTCTATGTTGTACCACCCCTATAGGCCGGCCATATACATGTATATACATGTATTTTCATTTTTTTTGTATAAAAGTATTTAGAAATGTATTCTTGTATTTCCCTTTTCTTGTAAATTCATAAATACTTTTGGATGCATTGTTTTAATGAAGTGTTTTAGTTTTGCATAATTAATGTTAAGTAATTGTATTAATGTATGATTAGTGTCACTAATCATATTTTAATTATGTACTTAGTTGAATTAATCCTTCATATCGTAAATTGATCGGATTAATTAATTTCCTGATTCATCGCACCGATGAATTTGATTCTAATTGAGTTGAATTTTCTAATGATAATTGTTAATCACTTTGATTAATTGTTAATGACCATTGATTAGGTTATAATTGGCTATTAAATACAGATTAGGTCATAGTTGCTAACCTGGTTTAATGCCAAATGTTACAGTCTCCCCCTGTTAAGGGAATTTCATCCCGAAATTAGCTCGTGTTCTCCCATGTAAACTCAGGTGCTCGCTTAGAGTTCCATCTGACTTTTATTATCGGGATTCGACTGTGTTTTAGTTTCTTGACTTCTCGGTCCATTATTTCCATGGGTTGTTCGATGAAGTACAACTTATTGTCTAGCTCCAGCTCATCCATGGGTAGTGTTTCATCAGTCAGGCACTTCTTAAGGTTAGATACGTGGAAGGTACTGTGAACATTACTAAGCTCTGGGGGCAGATAGAGTCGGTAGGTGACCGGGTCAATTCTTTTGGTGATCTTGAATGGTCTGATATAACGAGGATTGAGTTTTCCTCGTTTCCCAAAACGGATTACGCCTTTCCAAGGCGAGACCTTCAACATTACTTGATCTCCCTCTTGAAATTCCAAATCCTTCTGTCGAACATCTGCATAGCTTTTCTGTCAATCTCGTGCGATCTTTAATCGGTTCCGAATCTGGGCTATCTTTTCTGTAGTCTCCTGGATAATCTCGGGTCCAGTAATCTGACTATCTCCTACCTCAGCCCAACAAAGTGGTGATCGACACTTTCGCCCATAGAGTGCCTCGAATGGAGCGGTCTTAATACTCGATTGATAGCTATTGTTATAGGAAAACTCAACTAATGGCAGGTGCCTGTCCCAACTTTTGCCAAAGTCGATAACACATGCCCTTAGCATGTCTTCCAAGGTTTGAATCGTCCTTTCACTCTGACCATCCGTCTGTGGGTGATAGGCTGTGCTCATATCTAGGTGTGTACCCAATGCCTCTTGCAATGATTGCCAAAATCTTGATGTGAACCGGCTGTCCCTATCTGATATAATTGATACAGGTACTCAATGCCTTGAGACGACTTCTTTAAGATAGATTTGTGTTAACTTATCCATCTTATCAGTCTCCTTGATTGGCAAGAAGTGTGCGGTCTTTGTAAGTGGATCCACAATCACCTAAATGGTGTCAAAACCTCCAGAAGTCTTTGGCAACTTGGTGATGAAGGTACACTTCCACTGGGGTATTTCTTGTTGTACTAACAATCCTGATGGTTACTGGTGTTCAGCCATAACTTTAAAACACGTTAAGCACTTGCTGACATATGTAGCAATGCCAGCCTTCATGTTTGGCCACTAGTACATTCCCTTCAAGTCGTGATACATCTTATCTGACCCTGGGTGAATAACATGTCTTGTTTTATGCCCTTCATCCATGACCAGCTTCCTCACTCCTCCGAGTTTTGGTAGCGAAATTCTGCTCATGAAGTACCGACTTCCATCTTACTTGATTTCAAATTGCTTATCCATTCCCCTCAAGGCTTCATCCAGCAGGTTACCCTCCTTGAATGCTTCCTCTTGTGCCTCGCGGATTTGAGAGTTTAGGTTTGACTGTATGGTCATGACCAATGCTCGGATTCTCAAAGGTTTAACCTGTTCCTTTCGGCTCAGGGCATCAGCTACAACATTCGCTTTACCCGGATGATAACGAATCTCGCAGTCGTAATCGCTAAGCAGCTCAACCCAGCGATGCTGCCTCATGTTTAATTCCTTCTGGTTTAGAATATGTTGAAGGCTCTTGTGATCCGTAAACACCGTGCACTTCGTACCGTAAAGGTAGTGCCTCCATATTTTAAGAGCAAACACCACTGCTCCGAGCTCCAAGTCATGAGTCATATAGTTCACTTCGTGGATTTTGAGTTGTCGTGATGCGTAAGCAATGACTTTATCCTTTTGCATGAGCACACAACCTAATCCATTGTGTGAGGCATCACAGTAGACCACAAAATTTACTATCCCTTAAGGTAATGACAGAATTGGTGCACTACACAATTTTTGCTTTAAATGTTGAAACGCCTTTTCCTGCTCTTCACCCCAGTTATACTTCACATCTTTCCGAGTCAGCTCTGTTAGGGAACCCACTATCTTTAAGAAGTTTTCAATAAATCGCCTCTAATAACCAGCAAGTCCTAGAAATTGGCAGATTTCTGTGGGTATTCTAGGAGTTGTCCAGTTCTTTATGGCCTCGATTTTTGATGGGTCAACTTGGATTCCCTGACTGTTGATCACATGCCCAAGGAAGTTGACTTCTCGCAACCAAAATTCACTCTTTGAAAATTTGGCGTATAACTGTTCCTTCTCAAACAACTCCAAGATCAGCTTGAGATGATGTTCGTGCTCCTCCTGATTTTTGGAATAGATAAGGATATCGTCTATGAACACTATTACAAATTTTTCCAATTACGTTTTACACACTCGATTCACGAGATCCATGAATATGGCTGGTGCGTTGGTCAAACCGAATGGCATCACCTAAAATTCGTAATGTCCATAACGAGTTCTGAACGCTGTCTTGGGAATATCTTCTTCCCGAACCTTTACTTGATGATAACTGGATCGCAGATCAATCTTAGAGTAAAAGCTACATCCTTGCAGTTGGTCAAATAGGTCGTCAATTCTGGGAAGGGGGTAGCGGTTCTTTACCGTTAATTTGTTCAGCTCTCGATAGTCGATGCACATCCTAAAGGATCCGTCCTTCTTCTTGAAAAACAAGACCGGAGCTCCACAAGGTGAGGAACTTGGTCGAATGAATCCCTTATCCATCAACTCTTGTAGTTGATTGGATAGCTCTTGCATTTCAAAAGGAGCGAGTCTATACGGGGCTCTTGCGACCGGTGCAGCTCCCAGCACCAAGTCGATTTGAAACTCCACTTGCGTAGCTGGCGGAAGCCCAGGCAAATCTTCCGCAAAGACCTTCGGATAGTTACAAACTACTGGAATATCTTCGAGTCGTTTCTCCTTCGACTCTTTTTCTGTAATCTGGACTAATACTGCATGGCAACCTTTTCTAAGGCACTTTAATGTCCTTAGCCCGGATATGACATTCAGCTAACGGTTCTTTCTTTCCCCTTGGACTGTTAAGACCTTCTTCTTGTGGAGTGGTATCCGTACCACTTTCTTACCGCACAAAATCTCGGCATGATTGTGCGACAACCAATCCATACCAACTACCACATCAAAGCTTCCGAGTTCTATAGGCATCAAGTCTATCTTAAAGGGATGATCTGCCAATTTCAGTGTGCACTTCTTAATTATACTATTTGCTTCAATCAATTTTCCGTCCGCTAATTCTACGGCATAAGCATTTTCTAATGGGGAAAGAGTGGCATTCAGTTGTTCACTAAACTTAGCATATATAAAGCTCTTATCAGCCCCAGTATCAAAGAGTACGTAAGCGTAAATGTTATTTAAAAGAAACGTACCTAATACCACATGGGGATCCTGACGAGCGTCACCTGCTCCCAACACAAAAGCTCTCCCCTGAGCTCCTCCACCATTTTTCAACCTTGGGCACTCACTCTTGAGGTGCCCTGCAGCTCCATACTCATAGCAGCTCCTCTGGTTGCCGCCGTTGTTACCCGGGGTACCAAATCTACAGTCTTTGGTCAAATGACCCAGACGCTTGCACTTTCCACACGGGGTTGGGTAGGGACCTTTGTTGTGATGGTAGGTGCATTGGGTGCAGAAAGGCTTTGTGCCTGTGTAGCCTTTCCTTGGCGGCATTATCTTAAAGTTTAAAGAAAAGAGCATAGTGTAAGAAGTTAAGTCTTAAAGATTTAAATTTTTCTTAAGGCACAGTGCTATAATCATCAAACACAGATTCATAAATAACTTGCAATTTTCATTAATCATTCTTAACTTTCTTACATTGGGGCGGGTTATTACCTGAAAATTTTTAGTCCTACACTATTACATAATAATTTTCTAACATTACAATGATAGATAAGGGATACTAGGTGCGGGAGTGATCGGGGGTCTCTCCTTTTTCCAGAGCATTGAGGCGCTGAGTCGGCTCCTCATTACGAGCCTCGCTCTCGGCTAATCGTTGCCGAAGCTCATCTAGGTCGTCTTGCTGGATGGCGAGGGCGTGCTGGTTAGCCCAGTACAGGTAGGAGTTCTGTAACTCCTCCAGCTCTAAACGAGCGATCATTTCTCCGATATCTTGGTTAAGTAACCGAAGTTGGATATCGTGCCTTGAAGACCTTGCTACCAAGAGTGGTATGGTCTGTTCGGCAGGTTCTTGGGGGAGCGGTGGGATCGGTGCGGAGGATGGTCCTCCGACCTCAAAGTGGGAGGGGATTCCCTCCTCCCGCCTCCATTATTGGAGGGTCTCGGGCATCCAGCCCCATCATCGTGCATCCGCCCGTCGCTGTTGCGGCGGGCTTGGCTGTGGTGCCGGTACCGGGATAGTCTACCGTCTCGGCATAAATACCCGTTTACGGGCCGTAAACTTCATCAGTGGCCCGTTGGGGTGACGGCGGTAGGTGCGGTGTGATGGTGCAGATGGGTGGTAGGGGATGTAAGAGGGAACCACCAGTGATGGTGGGTCCTCTTCGGATGACTCTCCCTACCCGCTGGAGGATTTGTCAACCTCCATCGGCTCTGCTTCTTCCACTGATCCTTCATCTTCAGAAGGGACCTCTTCCTCAGATGGGTCTTCCTCGACAAACACCCCCGGATTATACCGGCTGGTGGGGGTATGCTCTTCCTCCGAATCTAATAGTACGATCACAACACGGCTTGACATGATGCTGTCATCAAGTCCCATATTAAGTTAATTATAAAAATGTCTTTGAACATAAGTAAAAATCAAAAATATAGTTATAGTCTAGGATACTAATGCAACCTAGTTCACTATAACTATGGCTCTGATACCAATCTGTCACACCCCGTTACCCCGGTTGGCAACGAAGCGTGACATCACGGAAGCATAAACATAATCATAACGAACGACCACTATATGGACGTTTTCAAAAATACATCGATAAAATTTTAAAATATAGGAATGTTTGACATAGTCTGATATGAGGAAAAGTAGTTCGCACGGTACAGAAATTTAAATACATAATTAAAGTAATCAAGATAATGCAACTAAATCTCCGGTCGTTTTGAAAATGCATTCGACTCCTTAAGTGCGGAAGATTGAAAAATACTTCTGATGTGGCACACTTGCCTTGATTTCCTGAAAATACACGCTGAAATACGTCAACAAAAATTGTTGGTGAGCTCATAGGTTTACACGTAAATCTGACTTGTATGGACAACAACAGTTAAGTTTGAATTTATAAAATAAAAAATTCCATGTTATGTATTACATATAAACCATCATGCAACCGAAGCATAATTAAATGAGTTTGCCCTGTGCAGTATTCCCATACGTAATACCGTGTTTTAAATATATATGCACCCGCTGTTAGCCGATCTGAACTAACCCGAATGGGGGACATGACTCCCGATAGATCTATCCACAATATATTCACGCTTACAAATAAATGCAATTATCGGTTCATGATATAAGGGCTGATGGAACCACATGTGTAATACATAATAGAAATGAAGTTGTTTTCGTGTCCATCTGAAAACGTAGCATTTATTTCACCCCAAAGCATACCAGTGTGAAAACAGGGGCTATGAGGACTCACCGTGAGTGCGATGGCAAATACGAGCGAAAAATGCAAATTTGCGTTATTTGATGGGTGATGAAGCCGAATGTGTTTAATCGAGTCATAAATGATCATAAGGATTTAATATCTCTAATATATGATAATATGTATATTTTTAGATTTTTATGTCTTTAATCACCCAACATTACAAGTTTATAAATAAAACTCACTTAAAACGTCAAGTTTATATATATATATATATAATTTTCCAGCTTTTTTGAAGGTTTTTCGGCCTACTTTAAGGCTATTTTTGACCAAGCTCCAAAACTTTTTAAGCTTTGGTTTTCTTGGACATTGAACTACTATATACAAAGAATTTTTAAAGTCAAGAACGGCCATTTTTCGAGATGTTTAGGTTGGGGAAAAAGCTTGTTGAAAACCCTATGTTGGCCATTTTTGAGCTGTCAAACTTTCGGTTTCCCAAATAATTTCTGGGGGTCTTAAACTCGAAAATAAATTATGAAAACTTCCAGATTTATAGTTAAGACATAGATCTAACTTTTGAGACAAGAATCAACTCATTTCGTTAAGTTATGAATTAGTTATGATTTTTCATAGTCGATGTAAATTTTCTGCCGAATATCCGTAGTTTATAAACTTGAAATATCTAGTGATTCTTGTAGTTTATTCAAAGACTACTTGTATAAAAGTTATATAACGCATATATATCACTTGTTTTCATAATGATGTGTTTATATATTTATAAACACATTTGAAGAAAAAAACTTCAAAATAAAAACTAGAGATTTATAAACTTGGGTTTTTATGAAACTTGTTGTTGTTGGTGATTATAAATATTATGCAAGACTTATATAAATATAAGATGAAATAAGCTAGTATTTACTTACTTTGAAGTATTTGGAGTATGAAATTGAGACGAAGTTGCAACTCTTGCAAGATTTGCACCCAAAAGCACTTGAATTGAGGAACACTTGAAAGAAAATTTTGTGTGTGGTGTGTGTGTGTGTGCTTGGCCGGATTCAAGAGAAGAGAGAAAGAAGATTTTTGGTGTGGTGAAAATGAATGGAAATGATCTCTATTTATAGAGAAAAAGGTTGGTCTTTCAATTATGAAAAGCATGGGAGATAAGGATTGTGTGCACTTTTAAACAAAATGATAATGTTTAAAGTAAACATGGTTTTTGTAATATAATATTTGAAGTCAACCTCTATGTTGTACCACCCCTATAGGCCGGCCATATACATGTATATACGTGTATTTTAATTTTTTTTTTTGTATAAAAGTATTTAGAAATGTATTCTTGTATTTACCTTTACTTGTAAATTCGTAAATACTTTTGGATGCATTGTTTTAATGAATTGTTTTAGTCTTGCATAATTAATGTTAAGTAATTGTATTAGTGTATATTAGTGTCACTAATCATATTTTAATTATGTACTTAGTTGAATTAATCTTTCATTTCGTAAATTGATCGGATCAATTGATTTCCCGATTCATCGCACCAATGAATTTGATTCTAATTGAATTAAATTTTCTAATGAACATTGTTAATCACTTTGATTAATTGCTAATGACCATTGATTAGGTTATAATTGGCTATTAAATACAGATTAGGTCATAGTTGCTAACCTGGTTTAATGCCGGATGTTAAAGAGATGTTGAACTCTGCTCAAGTCAAGCAGCTTAGAAGTGATTATGGTACTGAATTCAGAAACAGTACCCTTGAGGACTTCTGTGAAGAAAGAGGGATCTCACAAACCTTTTCAGCTGTAACAACTCCACAACAAAATGGAGTTGCTGAAAGGAGAAACAGAACTCTCATTGAAGCTGCTAGAACCATGCTCTGTGCATCAAGTTTACCTTCTCATCTTGGGCAAAAGCTGTCAACACTGCCTACTTCACCCAAAATAGATCCTTGGTGTTGAAAAGGTTCAGCAAGACTCCCTATGAGTTAATCAAAGGGAGAAGGCCGAATATTAGCTATTTCCATGTGTTTCGATGTCCTTGCTTTATTCTGAATCGGAGGGACAATCTGGAAAAATTTGAACCCAAAGCTGATGAAGGTGTGTTTGTTGGATATTCTGCTATCTCCAAAGCCTACAGAGTATACAACTACAAAAGAAAGGTGATAGATGAATCTATCAATGTCACCTTTGAAGAGTCCAGGAGTGCTTCCACCAAAGCTGTTCCTGAATTAGTTTCAGGAAAGTTCAGCTTTGATGATCTCATGCATTCCATCAATGAAGAAAAGGACTAGAAAGCCTCCACTACACCTAGAGTGGAACATGTTAACCACAATGGACATGATGATGACTATGTTAATACACCCTATGTGAATAAGTGTACTGACATAATTAATACACCATGTCCTGAACCAATCAATGCTGATTTTTCTGAATCCTCTGCTGATATGTTCAACAAGTGAACAGGCTCAAGATAATAGTGTGTCTGAAAATCTTGAAAGCTGTTCAACTGGACCTGTTGAAGAGAAAATAATGCAGGATAATCTTCATTGAGGCATGATCCTAAGTTGATCAGGTGTCACCCCAATGATCAAATAATTGGTGACAGGGGTTCAAACAAGATGGGACATCTTAGAAAACTTTTGTATGTTATCTAGCTTTGTGTCCCTGATGGAGCCTAAGAAAATGGATGAAGCACTAAAATATGTCAATAGGATCACTACCATGCAAGAAGAGCTCAATCAGTTTGAGACAAACAAAGTATGGAAGCTGGTCCCTGCTCCTAAAGGTAAAACAATAATTGGCACTAAATGGGTTTTCAGGAACAAAATGGATGAGCAAGGTCATGTTATTAGAAATAAGGCAAGACTGGTTGCTCAAGGGTACAAACAGGAAGAAGGCATTTACTATGATGAAACATTTGCTCCAGTGGCCAGGTTAGAAGCAATCGTTTGTTTCTAGCCTATGCTGCTCACAAGAGTATGAAGGTATTTCAAATGGATGTGAAGAGTGCATTTTTGAATGGGAAGCTGCAAGAAGAAGTGTATGTCAAGCAGACTCCAGGTTTTGAAAATGAACATCACCCAGGTTTTGTCTATAAGTTGGACAAAGCCCTCTATGGTCTAAAACAAGCCCCTAGAGCCTGGTATGACACTCTAACTGATTTCCTTATGAGCAATGGTTATTCCAGAGGTAAAGTGGATACCACATTGTTCATAAAGAAGGTGAAGTCTGATATTATGCTTGTTCAAATTTATGTGGATGACATAATATTTGGTTTCTACTAATGAGCAGGTATGCAAGAATTTTCACTACTCATGAAACCAAAATATGAAATGAGTATGATGGGTGAACTTACTTTCTTTCTAGGATTACAGGTGAAACAAAACTCAAATGGAATTTTTATAAATCAAAGAAAGTACACTTTAGATCTTTTGAAAAAGTTTAAATTTGATCAAAGTTCTCCTATCAAAACCCCAATGGGAACCAATGTAAAATTGGATGCTGATGCCAGTGGCAAAGTTGTTTCAGTAACAGCATACAGAGGCATGATTGGAAGCTTGCTATATTTAACTGCTAGTAGACCAGATATGCTAGGTTTCAAGCTGATCCTAAGGAATCTCATCTAGCTGCTGTAAAAAGAATCTTCAGATACCTTAAGGGTACACCAGGTTTGGGTCTTTGGTATCCCAAAGACTCAAGTCTTGAGCTAACAGGTTATTCAGATTCTGATTTTGCAGGCTGCAAGCTAGATAGGAAAAGCACAACAGGTGGATGTCTACTTCTTGGTGGTAAGTTGACCAGTTAGTGTAGCAAGAAGCAGAACTCAATTTCTACTTCTACTGCTGAAGCTGAGTATATTGCTGCTGGAAGCTGCTATGGGCACATTCTATGGATGCAGCATCAGCTTAAAGACTATGGGCTTGTATATAGGAAGACTCCTATTCTCTTTGATAATACAAGTGCCATAGGTATCTCCAACAATCCAGTATTTCATTCCAGAACAAAGCATATAGAAGTCAGACATCATTTCATCAGGGATCACATCCAGAAAGGTAATGTGGAGGTAAGTTTTATTTCCACAGATGAACAGGTTGCAGACATTTTCACCAAGCCTCTTGATGAAAACAGGTTTAATTACCTTGTAAGCAAGCTGGGCATGTTAAATAAAAGTGACTAAGTGTCATTAATGCTCTAAGACATCATATGTCTCAAACTGCTCAAGTTTCTCAGAACAACTTAGATATAACAGGCTATGCATGTTCTATACTTAGCCAATTTCTGCAAACTTGGACAGCTTGGACGTATAACAGGTTTGACAAAATCAGTTTTCACTTCAAACCTGTTCTGTTGAACAAACCTTCAACCTGCTCACTCTCTCAATCTGTCATACAAGACATTGTCTTGTAACCTGATCAGCTATTGAACATAACTTCTTCTTACATAGCTGCACAGGTTGAATGAACAGCTTGAGGAATGAACATCTTGTGATGAAACCTGCTCATCACAAGTTTGAACAACAGCTTAGAACAGTAGTTTTAATTACCTTCCTTCATAATTAAGTTACTTAATTTCTATTTATTTAACTTAATTACCTGTGGATAATGTGTGTTAATGTGTGTTAGTGACTAAAAAGGTTCAAGTGGTCTGACAAACGATCTGACATGGCAAACCGTTCCGTTTTCCATTAAAGAACAATTCAAATCAACCGCCCAAACCTTTCTCTCTCCCACCCACTCACATTCGAATCCTATAAATACCTCCTCTACTGTTTCATCTTCTTTCTTCCTCTACTGCTTCCATAACTACCCAAAGAACCCTAAATCGACTAAGTGTCCAGTACTCTTCATACCACTACTCTCAAATGGCTCACAAAAACAACCCTTTGCTTCCAGTGTTCGTTGGTAAGGATGTTGAGAAACGCCCCTCTGTTACCACGATGCTGACCCTGAAACCCACAAACTATATTGCAAATCTAACCATTCCCAAAAACTACGTGGGTAAAGGTTATGAAAACATGGTGGAGTTTCTGAAAGTTCATCCCCCACGCTATGCTATGACTGCATCTCTTGGTGTCTTGTACCAGGAGATGGTGTATGAGTTTTGGTAAACTTGTGCTTATGATCCATTAACCAAAACCACCACGGGAACCATTCTGAATGGGACTCAGACCATTGAGATAACTACTGCTCTTCTCAGGGAAGTCCTTCATCTTCCTGTGGCTGAAACATATGACCAGCCACAGCCTGAGTGGTGTAGCAGAACCCAAAGTCGGAGCCACTCTGTTCAGAAGGGATCTATCACCAACCTATAGCTTCCTATTTGCCTCAGTGGTAATGTGCTTCAACAGCAAAGTTGGTTCTTTTGACCAGCTTAGCCGAGATGAAATCCTAATAGTCCTACCGCTTGTGGATGGGACTACACTAAACATGGCTCGGTGGATTTTCGTGAATTTGAGGAACCTGGTACAGCAGGAAACACACCCAGCTGCTGTTAGATATCCAAGGTTTCCGAGCCTCATATTCAGACACGTTTGTGATGAGCAACTCTACAACTCTCAGCCCCTATTACTTACTGTTGCATTCCCAGTAATTGGGAATAGAGTTTTCTACACTCCAGTTCTTCCAAATGAACCTCCTCTCTCTACACCAATGAGGAGGTTGCTTGGTTTGGTGGAAGGACCCTCTGCTGTGAGGGTGGATCCGGTGGTTGCTTCCAGAGGAAAATCCAAATCCAGGCCTAAAGTTGTCAAGAGAGGCCTGGAATCGATTGAAGCTGAGCCTGTCCTCAAGAAGGCTAAAACAGTTAAGTCAAAGTCTTCCCCATCAGCCTCAGTGGCTGAGGGGGAGCAAACTTCTCACCCTGGTTCATATGTTGAACCTGAAGCCTTTGTGGCTGGTGCCTCTATGGCACCTTAGACCATGGAACAGGTTAACCCCCTGTTTCTGACCCAGTCTCATCACCAGTCCATACACAACTTCCTGCTACTTCTCCTCAATCCCCCACAATGTCTCAATATTCAAGGAGAAAATCCTTAGCTAGGAAGAAACCATCTACCCACACTAGCCCCTTTGACCCCTCTCAACAGGAGTCAGTTGAAAAGGAAGCAACACCTGCTGCCTCTCTTATTTTGGGAGAAGGATCAGCACCCTTGGAGCAGGCTTCACTCCAACCTGAGTCAACCTAGAGTCAGCCTAGACCCTCTGGTTCCTCCCAACAGGAATCCGTTGTACATAAGGAGACTACCACATCAACTATCCAAGCCTCTCAACAGGCTGAGGGTATTGAAAGACAGGAGTCCACTCCACTCCACACTGAGTCCACACAGTCTCCACCTCATACTTCTCATACACCATCTAAGTCTGCACGAGGTGCCAAAGCTGCTGCAACAGACCATCTAGCAGTTCAGCCTCCAACTTCTGCTCCTAGTGATGCAACTGCTGTACACCCAACAGCTATTGAAGGACCCTCTCCTCAAGATGATGAACCACAGGGATTGGACCATCCCTCTGGTGAAGCTACCCATCAAATGCAAACTCCATCAGCAGGTTTCATCACTACTGATGTTGAAATGCACATCCCAACTCCCCATGAAGAGGTACCTATAAACCAAGGTACTGCTGAGGGAACCATCCCAGGTCTTGATGAAGGTGTTGAAACACAAGCAGCATCTGAAAGTCCACCAACTCCTACCACCTTTCCTCATGATGCAGAAATAGCCACTACCGAAGGATCTATTGACCCTTCCAAGCTGGGCCATCTCACCTATGCCCAGGCTATGGAACTTCTCTCTAAAGTATCCCTACCCTCCCCCACCAATTCTGAAACACCTGCCTCATCCTCATCTCATTCTCATTCTTCACCATCAACACAATCCAAACAATCCACACATACTCCTCCATCCCCCAAAGATCTTCCTTTGAAGGATCAACTATCATTGCTGAACAACAAAGTTGGTTCTTTGGAAAACTCCATGACCATATCAAACTCTGTGTCTGCATAGCTTCAAGGATTTTTTGACTCGTTCAAGACTTCCTTTCCAACTATCATTGCTGACCAAAAAAGTTGGTTCTTTGGAAAACTCCATGACCATATCAAACTCTGTGTCTGCATAGCTTAAAGGATTTTTTGATTCGTTCAAGACTTCCTTTCCAACCCCTCCTCCTCAATCTGGTCAATCCTCACAGCTGCTTGCACTCACTGCACAACTGTAAACACTCTCCACTACCCTCTCCACCATCCTTTCTAGTCAACAGGACTCTGTGTCATCTCTGGCAGCTGTCTCCCAACAGCTGTCAACTCTCCTAAAAACTAGCACAAACACCCTTTCTTCTACATTGGCTAGCTTAAACACTTTAATAGTCTCACTGTCAATTTCTGTGTCATCAAACCTTGATGATGTGCAAGATTCTCTTGAACTACATCTTGCACAGCTTCAAAGTTTGTTGTTCACAGCTTCTGACAGGGAAGCACAACTTGGCTTTCTTAGTGCATAGTCGGGTTAGCCCCAAACCTTCTGCCAAAACTGCTGCTACACTTGCTGAATTTGTTTCTCCAGGAAGACCAAGTGTTGAAGGCTATGTGCCATCTCCTTCAAAGGGGGAGAAGATATTTGCCTCAAAGACCAAGTCTAAGGGGGAGAAATCTTCATCTCCTTCTAAGGAGAAATCCGCATCTATAGGTCAAGCAACAGGTGCCTCACAAACAGGTCCTACAGGTCCTACTATGGATGTCTCCCATTCAACTGAAGCTGCTCCATCTACTCAGGCTGGATCTTTAAACTCTGCACCATCTAAGGGGGAGGAATCCATTCCTGGGGACAGGTCAAGCAGAAGGAGACATCTAATACTGGAACAAGAAGAAGAAGAAGAGGAAGAGGAACCTGAAGTTGTTCCATCAACAACAGCTAAAGGGAAGAAGAAAGCCTCGGTAGACCCTGACTACTTCAAAGCTGCTCAACTGAAGTTGTTGGAATTAGTGTCCAAGTCACAATTATTTGTAAACATATTGTTATCAGGCTGGATCCTTTTTGGGTGCATGCAATAAATTGTAAAGAGAAGATGATTAACTTAAATATATAATGTTAATTAGTTTGTTAAATTATTATGTTTAATAAATTAATTAGAAACTAAATGATTGATTATATTTGATTAATGGGTTAGTTTGTTAATTTATTAATAGTTAATAAGTTAACCGGAAGCTAATAGAATTAATTGAGGAAGTACAGGGGCTAAACTGCAATTAGTTGATAGTCAACAGGGCACCCCCTAAACCCTAATAGGGGGGCAGGCCACCAATCCATCCCACATGGATTTGGGTCAAAAATTTGTAGGTTTCTAAAACCTATAAATAGGCAGCCCCTGCCTGCTTCATTCTTCGTTCATTCGATTCTAAGTTTTCTAACGATCACAAGGGATACCAGTTTTTTGGGACTCTGAGATCTGAGCTTAGAAAAGTTTTAATTAACTTTTCTTTTGTTCATTGGGTGTGAACAACTAGAGGCGATCTTGCTTTAGACGCTTGTTGCTCGATTCAGAGGCTGTTCGTGCAATCGTTCTTCGTGGAGAAAATTGCGAATTTTCTCAAGGTTAGTTTTTTTCTTATTCATCTCTTTATTTTAATAATTAGTTGCTTAGCTTGTTTGGTTAGATCCTTAAGGTTTTATATTCTTGCATAGTTAGGTTATTTAATTTTCCGCAAAGTTTTAATTTAACCTAGCAAGGGTATAGGAAACCCAACAGTGGTATCAGAGACAGGTTAACCTAACGAGCTTTGCACTAATTTTGAGATGATAATCTTGTTCTTAAATTTCGAAATTTGTTTTGATTAATTTTCGGAATTTTGATTTAATTTTAATGGTGTTTTTAATTTTAAATTAAATTGTTTAAACTTAAAATTACTTTTTAAATATTAAATAAATCCGAAAAATTAATTAAAAATTAATTTTTTGAAATTTTTGGAGTAAAATTCGTTTTTTGATAATTATTTAATTTTTAAAATAGTTTTTAAATATTAAATTAATTGTCTAAATTTTGAAAATTGTTTTTCATACTTATCTTCAAATTTTCAGATTTTTAAAAGTTTTTAAATGTATAAATCTGAAATATTAAATAAATTATTATTTTATTAATTTAGGATTTTATTAATTTAAGGGTTTGATTTTTGGTATTTTAGATAAACATGCGTTAGAGATAAGCTTGATTTTCTAGGTTTATCCTAAATCCTATTTATCTAGAAATTACCTTAATTTAAATTAAGTGCTTATCCTAAAGGTTTTAGAATATCATAATTTATTAGGATAAATTTGTATTATCCTAGGTTTAAATTTGAGGATTTATATGGTTATATATATAGGTTTCGGATTTAATATATATAATTAATAATTAAATGTTTCTTATTTTATTTAAATATTGAAACCGAAATATATATATAAAAATAAATATTAATTTAAACCCTAATATTTTAAATTGTTTAAAATATACCCTAAATTTTAAAATGTTTAAAATAGACCCTTTAATTTTAAAAGTTTAAAATTAAACCCCTAAGATTTAAAAGAAATTTATATATGTATTATTGATTATATATATATATATATATATATATATATATATATATATATATATATATATATATATATATATATATATATATATATATATCATTTAAATCTAATTACATCGTCAGTCAATTGATAAATCAGCTCACCCATAGTGAACAAACTATAAACGAGGTATAAGGCGGGTCGCTCTGCTTCCCTAAAGGAGTAGGTTTTTAACAGCTTCGCGCTGACCTACCTCCTCCGCTTCGCTGTGCGTTCAATGGAGCTACCGAGGACTTTTGATAGGATGGTGTCCAGATTAAAAGTATAATCTAAAGTACTAAAACAAAAATCCCGTTTTAGATATATCAAAAGTGAATTAGTATGCAAATCCATGAAAAATGCACATCTCCTATATGCACTGTTAGTGGAGCGTGTGTATTGACCGGCACACTAATGAGAGACATATTAGGAGGTGATGTAGGACTCGCGATTCCCGGACTGATCCGTGCCGGGTCTTACGCAGTTTTGCATGGTTAGATTCACCATCTTGTTCGTGGTCCTCGGCAACCCAATCATGGATAGTAGTTGAGCATAACCGAGATTAACATGCCATTGATAAGATACAATGAATCTCAAAAGATCTAGGAATTTCATAGAGATTGAAATCGAAAAAGAGTTTGTCCACCTAAAATAAACTCGTGGCGTGATTACGGCGACCCTTTTCATAAAACGAATCGAAAATATGGATCCTAGCCTTAATTCAAAATGGGTAAATTGTTTAAGGAATACTTCATACTAACTAAAACTTTATCTCACAGATGTCTACTTCTACTGGTACTCCCACTCCTGCTCCCAACCACGCATCCAACTTCTCACTCCTTTCCGTTCTGGGTAGGGAAAAACTATCCGGTCCGAACTATGTGGACTGGATGAGAAACCTCAGTTTTACGCTGAGGTACGAGAACAAGGAGTATGTTCTCGATGAACAAATTCCCACACTGAATGAGAATCCCACCCAGGAGGAAATGGACGCACACCAGAAACATTACGATGATGCAAACAAAGTGTCCTGCATCATGGCGTCATCCATGGTTCCTGAGGTTGCTAAAGCCTTCGAGAATACATGGGCCTTTGAGATGAATCAGCAGCTGCGAGAGATGTTTGAGGCTAAGGCGAGCAAAGAGCGCCTTGATGTGGTAAGATCCCTCATGGCCTACAAACCAAAACCTGGAACATCTATCTGCACTTTCGTCCTTGAGATGAAGGGGTACTTCGACCGGCTGGAGGCTCTCAATATGGTGTTTGACTCTGAGTTCTCCACCAATATCATTCTTTCTGGACTGCCCACCATCAGTAATAGGTTGCTTTTTTATCACTACCTCATCAGCTTCATCATCTTCATCTATCACAATCTCATCGTCTGACTTCCAATCAGGTATATCTTCTGGAATAAATTCTCCTTCCTCAAGCTATTCCCGATCCAAGTCATCTTCAAAATCAAATCTTACCTCATCGTCATCTAACCCTACCAAGGCTCCAATTATTTCGTCTTGAATACTTTCTGAAGCTTTGGGAGCCTTGCCTTTATCTTTATCTGAGCCTGATGATCTAGGCTCCCCCTGCAGATCAGCTTGCTGAGCAGTCTGTCGAGAAAGATCTGCTAGCTCATTGTCTTTTTGTTGTGCACCAGGGTCGCCTCCTTAATCTTCTCTCCTGGCTCCCCTCAACTCATCTCCCTTACAACTCTCCCCCTAAGCTGCACGATCTTTTAAGATTTGCTCCATTAGGGTTTGTAGAGTTACTAACTGATTTTGCTGGGCAGTCACAGTCTGTTGAAGATAGGCATTCTGCTGATTCAACTGTGTATTGTGATGTTGAAGCTCGGTGACTGCCCTTGTGAGTTGGAGAATTTGGACAGTTTGGAAGTCGACTTTAGCTTCCAATTGTGAAAAGCCTTGGTCGTCTGTTGATATGGATGGTGTTGGAGTGGTGGCAGTGGATGATGACGAAACGACGGTTGATGAAGATGGAGCGGCAGTTGAGATTGACGGCCCTTCTTGTGCCAGGCGTTGGTGCTTGGCCCGTTGTTGCTTTGCCACCAACGCCTCTTCTTCAATTACAAAATCTTCATCTCCTGCATCTTCATCACGAAGTGTGAATGCTAGACAACGAACTTTTTGGCGTCGTACTACTATTCGAGTGCCAGGAGTATCAAGAAAGATGAGACCCCTGTGGCCCCTGTGCTTACTGTCGGTAAGGCCTCAAAGAAACGGAAGTCATCCTGGAAAACCCCAAAAGGAAAGTCCAAGAAAGGGTCTCAAGGGAAAACAGAGTCCGGTATTGTGCCTACTAAAGATCTGAAGGAAGCAGTATGCTTTTACTGCAATGGCAAGGGGCACTGGAAGCGAAGCTGCCCATCATATCTGAAGGACCTTAAAGACGGCAAAGTCGAAAAGGCCAGCACCTCAGGTATGTTCATGATCAAACTCCATAACACTTCTATCTCTAGTTCATGGGTTCTTGATATAGGATGTGGTACTCACATTTGCTCTGTATTGTAGGGACTAAGGGAAAGTAGAAGCTTGAAGCATGGGGAGCTGAACCTAATCATGGGGAATCGAAAGATCACGCCTGTGAAGAAAGTCGGAAGGTTCCAGCTCGTGCTTAGATCAGGAGTAGAGATTAGCTTAAATAATTGTTGTTATTCACCCGATATGAATCGGAACATCATTTCTTTATTTGCCTTGTATAAGGATGGATACAATTTCAGCTTTGATAATAATAATGGAAGTATTTTGGTTTATTTGAATGATGTTTTTATATTCAAAGCTTGTCCTTATAATGGCATATATGAAACTGTTGAGTGTGATAACAACCTATTATTTAATATTGATTCTAACGAAATTGATAAGTCCAAATTGTGGCACTGTCGCCTTGGGCACATTAACAAGAAACGCATCGCCCAACTCCAAAAGGATGGAGTGTTGGAATCATTCTACCTAAAATCGGATGATGTATGCGAATCCTGTTTACTGGGCAAGATGACAAAATCACCATTCACAGGAACGTGTGAAAGAGGTGAAGGACTATTGGATTTGGTCCACACAGATGTATGTGGGCCATTCCGATGTGCTACAAAAGCGGAAAATCGGTACTATGTCACCTTTACAGATGACTATAGTAGATTTGGATATGTTTATTTAATTAAACATAAGTCCGACACTTTTGAGACATTCAAAAGATATCAAAGTGAAGTAGAGAATCAATTGGGCAGAAAGATAAAGGTTCTCCGCTCCGACAGGAGAGGAGAGTACCTTAGTATCAAGTTTCTCGATCATCTTAGAAGCTGTGGAATAGTTTCCCAGTTAACACCTCCTAGAACACCACAACTCAACGGAGTTGCGGAGAGGAGAAACAGGACCTTGTTAGACATGGTCCGATCTATGATGAGTCGAGCAACACTTCTAGTAAGTTTCTGGGGTTATGCATTGGAAACTGCGGCACATATTCTAAATCTAGTACCCACCAAGAAAGTTTCAAAGACACCTTACGAGATGTGGAAGGGAAAGCTTCCTTCCCTTGGTCACATCAAGATCTGGGGTTGTGAAGTCTTCGTTAGACGAGAGACCTCTGACAAACTCAGTCAAAGATCTGAAAAGTGTCTATTCGTCGGTTACCCACAAGAGTCATTTGGATATCTATTTTGCAAACCACGTGAAAACATAGTGTTTGTATCTCGAAGAGGAGTGTTCCTCGAGAAGGAGATAATATCTAAAGAGGACAGTGGGAGTAAGATCAATCTTGATGAGATTCAAGATACTACCGATGAAGAACCAACTGCAAACACTGACCATCAACATGAGGCTGAGATGCCTGTTGAACCCAATGAAATATCCTTACCTTTGCGCAGATCCGGTAGAGTTAGCAATCCTCCTGAGTTCTATTATGGTTTCCATATTGAACAGGATGATATGATTAGTGATAGTACACTAGTCGACTTAGATGAACCAGCTAACTACCGGGAAGCGATAGCAGGCCCTGAGGCAGCCAAATGGAAGGAAGCTATGGATAGCGAGATTGAATCCATGTATGGCAACCAAGTTTGGAACTTGGTTGATCCCACACCCGGTCTAAAGACGGTGGGTTGTAAGTGGATATTCAAGAAAAAAACAGATATGAACGGCAAAGTACACACTTACAAAGCTAGGCTGGTGGTAAAGGGCTATACTCAAACCTACGGGATTGACTATGAGGAAACCTTTTCACCGGTAGCTAAGATTAAATCCATAAGGATAGTTCTGGCCATAGCTGCATTTCATGACTATGAAATCTGGCAGATGGATGTCAAAACCGCTTTCCTTAACGGGAAATTGACAGAGGATGTGTTTATGACACAACCTGAAGGTTTTGTAGACACCAAGTATCCTAAGAAAGTGTGTAAGCTTCAGAAGTCCATTTATGGACTTAAGCAAGCTTCTCGAAGCTGGAATCTTTGCTTTCATGAGAAAATCACAGAGTTTGGATTTTCTAGAAGCGAAGATGAGTCCTGCATATATGTCAAGGTCAGTAGGAGCACTGTAGTCTTCCTGGTATTATATGTCGATGACATATTACTTATAGGAAACGACATCCCAACATTACAGAGTGTAAAAGATTGGTTGGGAAGATGTTTCGCTATGAAGGATCTAGGAGATGCAGCTTTTATTCTGGGTATAAAGATTTATAGAGATAGAACGAGACGTCTAATAGGACTAAGTAAGGATACGTACTTGGACAAAATACTGAAAAGGTTCAGTATGGAGAAGTCTAAGAAGGGGAACCTTCCCTTTGCTCATGGCATAAAGATTAGTAAAGACATGAGCTCGAAGACACAGGAGGAATGAGACAGAATGAGTCGAGTTCCATATGCTTCGGCCATAGGATCTATAATGTATGCCATGACATGTACGAGGCCTGATGTCTCATTTTCTTTAAGCATGGTGAGTCGACATCAGCAAGACCCTGGTGAAGGTCATTGGACGGCGGTCAAGAATATTCTTAAGTATTTAAGAAATACTAAAGATAGGTTCTTGGTTTACGGTGGACAGGATGAACTCAAAGTAACCGGTTATTGCGATGCGAGTTTCCAAACGGATAGAGATGATTGTCGATCACAATCTGGTTGGGTGTTCTTATTGAACGGGGGAGCCGTGACGTGGAAGAGTTCGAAGCAAGAAACCGTGGCAGACTCTACCTGCGAGTCAGAATATATTGCGGCCTCAGAAGCCTCAAAGGAAGCCATCTGGTTGAAGAATTTCATTGGAGATCTTGGAGTTGTCCCAACGGTTCAAGACCCCATCGAAATATTCTGCGACAACGAAAGTGCTGTTTCGTTGACTAAAGAACCCAAGGATCATGGAAAGTCCAAGCATATTGATCGGAAGTACCACTTTGTTCGTAGCAAGGTTGTAGAAGGACATGTGATTGTAAAAAGAGTGCGATCAGAGGAGAATCCAGCTGATCCGTTCACAAAGCCACTTTCTCAACCGAAACACTGTAGTCATGCTGTTAGCATAGGATTACGAGATAATGTAAAGTTTAGTAGTTAGTTTTGAATTTGAAACATTGTAACAATGATTTGAAATTGTAATGGATTTGGTGATTAAATAATGGAGATTTATTTATTTGCAAAGTGCTGCCATCTTCTATTAATTTATCGTTGTGTTTCCTTTTGCATGTTTAGAACCAACTCCCATAGTAATTAATTTTATTCAAATACCTCAGTCGTTCGTACTACCGGGAGTTAGTATTGAATAAAGACTGTCATGGAATGTTAGTAGACTGTCAAGAGTTTGACATAGCATAGAGATTGCTGCAACATTCATGGATACTTAATGGAGATTTAAGTATAGGGCACTCGCACTTGGAAAGATACTTCATGGATCAAATCATAAGTATTTCCAAGATGATAATATCCTCTATTCTTCAGACGGAGATACATTGAAGTTGCGGTTTTCTAGTCCGTCATACCTTAGTGCATTCAAACGTTGTGCGTAACTGCCAGTTATAACGGATGTATCTAGTTACGATGTTATTAGTTAGCTAGCGCTGTGTATGTGAAGTTTATTCGTTCCTTTTGCCTATATGGAAAAGCGATATCTATGGGCCCTCTGATGATTAAACGTTGACTCTAGAGTGTCGGGCCCGACCGAGACAAAATTGAAGTGTTCAATTAATAAGTCTCATATAGTCATATTAATCGGAAATCAGAAACATAATTTTGAAACTAAAGATTAATTATAATCCATGTCTTAGTTTCATACGATATCAGAGAACGAAGGAATAGTTGATCCCTTATCTAAAGGATTAGCTCTGATATGATTCAGAGTTCGGCAGCTGTATCGAGTAGCTTGGAAGGTTGGTAATAGAATGTGTTTAGACAAATAGTTGCCAACTTGTCCAAGTGGGAGACTGTTGGAATTAGTGTCCAAGTCACAATTATTTGTAAACACATTGTTATCAGGCTGGATCCTTTTTGGGTGCATGCAATGAATTGTAAAGAGAAGATGATTAACTTAAATATATAATGTTAATTAGTTTGTTAATTTATTATGTTTAATAAATTAATTAGAAACTAAATAATTGATTATATTTGATTAATGGGTTAGTTTGTTAATTTATTAATAGTTAATAAATTAACAGGAAGCTAATAGAATTAATTGAGGAAGTACAGGGGCTAAAAATTGCAATTAGTTGATAGTCAACAGGGCACCCCCTAAACCCTAATAGGGGGGTCGGCCACCAATCCATCCCACATGGATTTGGGATAAAAAATTTGTAGGTTTCTAAAACCTATAAATAGGCAGCCCCTGCCTACTTCATTCCTCGCTCATTCAATTCTAAGTTCTCTAACAATCACAAGGGATACCAGTTTTTGGGACTCTGAGATCTGAGCTTAGAAAAGTTATAATTATCTTTTCTTTTGTTCATTGGGTGTGAACAACTAGAGGCGATCTTGCTTTAGACGCTTGTTACTCGATTCAGAGGCTGTTCATGCAATCGTTCTTCGTGGAGAAAATTGCGAATTTTCTCAAGGTTAGTTTTTCTTATTCATCTCTTTATTTTAATGATTAGTTGTTTAGCTTGTTTGGTTAGATCCTTAAGGTTTTATATTCTTGCATAGTTAGGTTATTTAATTTTCCGCAAAGTTTTAATTTAACCTAGCAAGGGTATAGGAAACCCAACAATCGTCACCATTCCTTTTAACAAACAGTGTACCATCTATTCTCCCTCTCTCAAACCCATTGTCTAAGAAGTGAGTAGACAGTGTCTCGTACCACGCCCTAGGTGCTTAATGTAATCCATACAGAGCCTTATCCAATCTATATACTCTGTCAGGAAACTTGGGATCAGTAAACCCTGGCGGTTGCTCGACATACACCATTTCCTTCATTTTTCCGAACAAGAAGGCACTCTTGACGTCTAGCTGATATACTTTGAACCCTTTGAAGGATGCGAATGCTAGAAACAATCGAATAGCCTCAAGCCTTGCTACTGGTGCAAACACTTCATTATAATCAATCCTTTCTTCTTGGTTGAACCCTTTGACCAGGAGTCTTGCCTTATTACGAGTAACTATACCCCGATTATCCTGTTTGCACTTAAAGACCCATTTGGTCCCTATAGCAACTTCTCCTCAAGGCAAAGGCACTAACTCTCAGACTTCTAGCTTTCTAAACTGTGAAAGTTCCTCATGCATAGCTTCAACCCAATAATTGTCCTTCAGAGCCATTTGCACATTCTTTGGCTCAACTTGTGAAATGAATCACGAGTATAAACAAGTGTGAAATGTCTCGGAGTCGTTGATCATCGATAACAGCACTGTGTTACTATTCATACTAATCCTAGTTCTCACACCGACATTTGGATTTCCTGTGATATCTTCAATCGGATGATCCCAATTTACCCTTGATGTTTCAATTGCATCGACCTGAAGATTATCTCCTAAATTTGATCCTATTTCGCCTAATGGGGGTGAGACTTCAACGGAACAACATCCTCCTCGTGATCACTGTCTTCTGAGGCTGAATTGTTTATCTGATTCTCATCCGTAGGCAACAAAGGTTCATTTTTTTTGTTGGGGACCCGTCTTCTGTCGATGTAGTCTCAGATGTCGTGGGAATGCTCGCATTTGGAAACACTCTGCCCTCGTCGTTGAGATTTAAGGATGAGAAGTCATTTTCCACAGTTCCTGCATTACCACTAAACGGAATGTTAAATTATTCAAACACTGAGTCATAATCAAATAACCATTCTGGACCAATGTGGGGTTCGTGTGATAACTTGTTGCATCAATGTTAAACACGATTTCAACAATACGAGTAGTTTTATTAAAAACCCTATTGTTTAGTGAATTTGGGACATAACCTAGGAAGTATCCTTCGTCAGCCTTTTCACCAAACTTAGGTTGATGTTTTGTTTTTAGTAAAGTACATGGCACCCAAACGGCTCAAAGCCAGTTAAATTCGGTGGTCTTTTATTCAAAACTTCATAACAGGTTTTGTTCAATGATTTTACAGTAAGGACTCTGTTTTAAACATGACACGCAGTATTCACTGCCTCCCCCCAAAACATGGTGGGAAGCTTTGAATCCGAGAGCATAGTCCTTGCTGCCTCAATCAAAGTCCTGTTTTTCCTTTTTGTCACCCCATTTTGTTGTGGCTCATATGGTGCACTAAATTGTTGCACTATGCCTTTAGTTAGGCAATATACACCAATTACTGCATTTTTAAATTCTGTTCCGTTATCATTTTACCCTTTTCCGTATGAGTTCTCGACTTGGTCTAAGAACCCAATCAGTGTGCCTACTGTCTCGTCCTTTGTACCTAGAAAGAAAACCCAAGAGAAACGTGAGTAATCATCATTAATAATTAAAAAGTACCAACTACCACCTATACTCCTTTTGTTGATTGGACCGAAGAGATCCATATGCAGCAAATCGATGGGGGAAGCGATTGAGTTCTGAGTCTTCGATTTGTGTTACTTCTTATGTTGCTTTTCCTTTTTGTACTGTACACACTTATCTTCAAATTGAAAACTCTTCAATGGAACACCTTGCACAAGGCCATTTTTCGTGATGAAGTTCATCTTCCTTAAGTGCAAGTGTGCCATATGTCTGTGCCACCGCAAAGATTCGGATTCTGAAGCTTTTGATAGTAGACAAATATATCACATTGATGAATCTGCTACTGACATGTCCATCGTGTACAAATCTTTCACCCTTGGAGCTCTCATCATAATCTGTTCTTCAGGTATCTTGAATCCCGGCTTTATCACTAACGCTTCCTTTTCAGTAAAGAGTACTGAATTTTGCTTATCACAAATCTGAGATACACTAATGAGATTGGATCAAGCTTATCTACATAGTAGACTTGATCAAGAGTGATCGTCCCATTAGTGAGTACTCCTGTTCCAGTGATATTTCCTCCTCTATTCCCAGCAAATGAAAGAAACCCCTTGTTACCACTCTTGAAGTCCGTCAGTAGACTTCTTTCCCCAGTCATGTGACGAGAGCAACCACTATCTACAAACCATTTGTTTTTAAGACCTGTAGTTAACTCCTGCACATGAAAGAAAAAAGAGTTAGTTATCACGGGGAACCCAAGCCATGACTGACTTGGTAATACCATCCTCATCCACATACTTGAACTCTTTCAAATACACATCTCTCCTTTCAGGTGACTTGGGTTTTTGATTAAGAACCTGTTGTGGAGCTGAGTGATTAATGTTCACTCTTAGCCTTTGAGTTGTCATTTGTTGTGGTGCCCTAGAGTAGTTTCTATTATAAGGCATTTCATTGGTGTAACCCTGGGCTCTTCCTGGTGTCTGGTGTCTGTTGAGGGTATGTGACCTAACTGGAGTATAACTCCTCTTAGGTGTAGTACTTCTAAAGACAGATTGTGGTCCAGACCTTGATTGATTTGGGAATCTATTTGGTGAATTAGTCCTTATCCCTTCATTTTGTCTGATTGACACCGGTATTTGCTTAGCACCTACTCGTGTTGTTGCGTTCAAGTTCTTCTCAGTATTTTGAGAACTACTTGAACTTGCAATACTAGGCACTGATTTTAAGGTTTGTGCTTCTTGCTTCCCTACAATAGGTGTAGACTCTGGCTTCTTATAAGGATAACTAGAAGCAACGTGACCTTTTTCATGACATCTAAAACAAGACATTTTGTCAATAGGCTTCTTATAAGTACCCTTTGACTTAGGAGTCTCACTAATGTCATGTTCTTTTGTTTCAACTACAATGTTCAACAACTCTTGGTCATTATCACTCACAATTTTTGCTTCTTCTAGTTTTGCTCCACTAGTAGACTGCACAAACTTAATAGTTTTCTTAACCTAAGGGGTTGCTGTTGACACCTTAGTTGTTGATGCCTTATCAGTTTCAGTTACAGTTGCTCCCTCTGATTCAACCGTTTCTGTGGTCTTATCCTGAGGTAGAGGCACATAGTTATTATTGAACAGCGGAAGACTTTCCTGATATCCTAGGCCTACTGGTTTCTTATATTGTCTCTGTGCGTCTAAGATTTTGCCTAAATTCAGGGATGAGTTCTTAAACTTTTCAAGTTTACTATTAGACTTTGCAACCTTAACCCTAGCCTCTGCCAATTCTTTATCTTTTAAGGAGATTTCTTTGGTCAAGGCCTCTATATGCTCATAAATTAGCTCATTCCTAACACACTGCTCAATCAGTTTGTCTTTTAGAGCAACGACATCTTGAGCATCGGCTTTCATCTTAGCCCTAAGATCTTCCTTAATATCTAACAAACTAGCATTTTCTAATTGTAAGGATTGGATTTGAGTTGTCATGGTTGCATGTGTTTCTAGCACTAGGTCCAATTTATCATTTAACGTAGCACACAAAACACAGAAATCATGAAATGTAGAGAAGTTAAGAGATACCTTTTTGCGATCAGATTCTACGTTGGCCATTTGAGCCGCAAACTCCAGAGTGGTCTGCTCCTCAGATTTTTCCAACATCAAAGGATTTGAATCGGACTGATGGGTGTCCTCCTTTTCTGCTTCAGCTCTGTCATCGGTGTCAGTTACCTCAGCCATTAAAGCTCTGGCATTAGACTCCGGATGAGTACTCCAATCATATGTACCGTCTAGTTGTCTGTTAGAAAATACATTCGTTAACAGACAAGTTATTGCAGCTTGATTCCCTGAACTACCAGAATTCTGTCTACCTTGATTCTGATAGTTCTCAACCTTTGGCCTTTGACATTCTCTAGCAAAATGTCCTAATCCTTGACAATTGTAACACTTCACCTTTGACTTATCAAAACCAACATTGTTACTCACACTCAGATTTCTACCAGTTTTCTTCATAAACCTTTTGACCCTCTGCGTTACCATGGCCAGTTGCCATTGTAGGTCCATTTGTTCTAAATCATGCGAATCTACCTGATCGTAATCCTCTTCCCACAGAGCTGGATCGTTGATTTTACCTTGAATACAATTGCCATATGCTGCTACAAACAAAGCTAGAAGGTTTAGATGCTCCTCAGTCGATTAGCACTCATAGGCATTTTGGTATAACCATGAGAAGTTGATTCTGAATGATGTGGTTTATCTTCCGGTTTTGAGAACCCTAAGAACCCTAAGAATGCCCTACCACCATATTCTTCAGCTTCAACTGGTATTTCCTCTTCTCCATAAAAGAATGATGTGGCCCCCGACTTCAGTTCACTAGAAGTTGATGACTTTGATTTCCCAAAGAACATTTCAGGATCCTGTACTTGATCAAATTCTCTCTCCTTCTTTTGCAACTTAAAGTTTTAGGCCCTAAAAGTTCCAATTACTTCTTTTAGAGTAAGAATCTCCAACTTTTCTTCATCATGTTTTATCAACGTAGTGTACATCTCCCACTTTGCTGGTAAAGCATCAAGAAGCTTTTCTATCTTTTCTGACTCTGAATACTGAACCCTGTGATTATCTAGCTCAGTTAGAAGGTGGTAGAATCTAGTGATTATGTCATCCAAGGTCTCATTCTTCAGACATTTAAAGATAGCAAATTGTTGCTTCAGTAATTCAGTTCTCCCCTTCCTAACCCTAGGATTTCCCTCATACCTTTTCCCCAACGCCTCCCACAGTTCTTTAGAGGTCTGGTGATGTTTAAAGGTGTGTAGAATATCCAACGGTAATGCCATTCTGATTTACTATAGAGCTCGATTCTCGGCCTCATAAATCTTCTTGTCCTCATCTTTCATATGTTGATAGGACAGAACCTTCAATCTGCCCTCGAGCTCTTGCGTTGGGGAAACGTAGCCTTCGTCTATGCATATCCACATACGCATATCGTTGAATCTCGCGAAGTCTGCAAACCTGTCATTCCACCAGTAATAATCTTCTATTTTCATCAGCTTGGGTGGTGAATTGGATTTGCCTACCTCATGATCCATTTCTAAGAACTTATGCAAACTTGACATTCTTTCAAACTTTTTGTTCACGAACTTAACTTATTTAAATTTTAAAAAAAATTTGAAATAAAACTTACAGATTTAATTAAGTTCGTATAAATTTTTTAAGTTGAAAAGTGTTTTCTAAATTAAATTCGTTTTAAGCTAAGTTCGAGATCAACTAAGTTCGAAGAACCCAAATTCAAGAAACCGTAATTTGTCTGACAAGTTCTAATCAGTTAAATTCGTCTGACAAGTTCGAGGTTTCGACAAGTTCGATCCTTGACAACTTCGTGAAACCCTATTCAGTTAACTTCGAAACCATGACAAGTTCGAGACCCAAACAACTTCGAATCCTTGACAAGTTCGAGGAACAATCAAATTCGAAGCCCTGACAAGTTCGTCGAGGAGCGTGTCTGACAAGTTCGAGGAACCCTAAAACACCCCCTAAGTTTGAGCACCGCAAGTTCGTGAAACGGCCAAAAATTTGATTTTTTTTTCAAAATTTTAGATTAAATCAATGTTTTTAAGATTAAAAACAATGATTTCGACTGAAAAGATGAACTAATATGAATGTTTGCCAATAAACTTGCTCGAAAAACTCTGAGAACTTCATAAATCACGTTATTTATCCGAAAGAACGCCGAGAAACCCTATGAATGTTCAACCAAACATGATGAACACGAAGAACAATCACGATGTCTCTGATACCACTTGTAAGGTCACCACGTCTAAGGATCGGATCAAGGCGTGACGTCGTCCAACGAGTGCGGAATCCTCGTTAGACACTTAACAGATCGATCACGCGCGGAACACGGAGCCGAACACGATGCTAGCCGATATGAAAACTGACCCCACATGCACGATGTATTGCTCTAAGAAACTCTCTGAAAATGCTTTCTAGCTCGTACGTGCACGGATACCAGCTCTGAAATTCATATTTTCCAAAAGTTATGAAAATTAAACTGATTAAGTTCTAATTATATCATCTAAGTTCGTTTAGGCCCAAGCCCACGAACTTATAAGTTCAAGCCCAAGACCCTACGAACTTAGGCTAGCTAAGTTCGTATGGTGTGACTTAAGTTCGTGGCTTTAGCCTTAAGAACTTATTTTCACATTCAAGAACTTATCTTCACAATTTAGAACTTAACATACAAATGTAGACATCATACACAATCATGAACAAACACACATGACTTGTATTAATAAAGCCTTATCTATTATATATGACTATCTATCACATATCTAGACTGCTATCGTCACACAAGGTGTACCAACACGGGTTAATCGGTTTCGGGTTAATCGGTTTGGGTTAAATGGGTTATTCGGTTCTTATATAAAAAATGAAATGCTTTACAAATTAGTTTAAACGGGCTAAATGAGTTGGGTAATTTGGGGTACAAGGATTAAATTGTTTGGCTATTAAAATTGGTTATTTAAACCTTTAGATTTTTATATATAAATATTTTTAATTATAATTAAAATTGGGAATTAAAAAAATTAAACGGGTTATTTGGGTACCTGAATAAACACGAATCTTACTCGGTCCTGGAATCGAAATGATTATTTGGGTACCATTTAACCCGATTAACAAAACCGAAAACCGAATAACTCGACCCAAATAACCTGTTTAAGATTCGGTTCGGGTGCGTTATTCGGGTTCGGTTATTTTGCACACCCCTAGCTACAACAGCCTTGCAAGTGACGGTTTTGTGTCAGCTCGGGACTCAATTCTTCCATCACAATCCTATCAGCATCTTGGGTTGACAACCAAGGCTCTTGCATGTCTAGAATCCCAAAACCACCATTATTTAATCGATGAAGAACCAACTGCAAACACTGACCATCAACATGAGGCTGAGATGCCTGTTGAACCCAATGACATATCCTTACCTTTGCGCATATCCGGTAAAGTTAGCAATCCTCCTGAGTTTTACTATGGTTTCCATATTGAACAGGATGATATGATTAGTGATAGTACACTAGTCGACTTAGATGAACCAGCTAACTACCGGGAAGCGATGGCAGGCCCTGAGACAGCCAAATGGAAGGAAGCTATGGATAGCGAGATTGAATCCATGTATGGCAACCAAGTTTGGAACTTGGTTGATCCCGCACCCGGTCTAAAGACGGTGGGTTGTAAGTGGATATTCAAGAAGAAAATGGATATGAACGGGAAAGTACACACTTACAAAGCTAGGCTGGTGGCAAAGGGCTATACTCAAACCTACGGGATTGACTATGAGGAAACCTTTTCACCGGTAGCTAAGATTAAATCCATAAGGATAGTTCTGACAATAGCTGCGTTTCATGACTATGAAATCTGGCAGATGGATGTCAAAACCGCTTTCCTTAACGGGTAGTGTCTTGAATCTCATCAAGATCGATCTTACTCCCACTGTCCTCTTTAGATATTATCTCCTTCTCGAGGAACACTCCTCTTCGAGATACAAACACTACGTTTTCACGTGGTTTGTAAAATAGATATCCAAATGACTCTTGTGGGTAACCGACGAATAGACACTTCTCAGATCTTTGACTGAGTTTGTCAGAGGTCTCTCGTCCAACGAAGAATTCACAACCCCAGATCTTGATGTGACCAAGGGAAGAACGCTTTCCCTTCCACATCTCGTAATGTGTCTTTGAAACTTTCTTGGTGGGTACTAGATTTAGAATATGTGCCGCAGTTTCTAATGCATAACCCCAGAAACTTACTGGAAGTGTTGCTCGACTCATCATAGATCGGACCATGTCTAACAAGGTCCTGTTTCTCCTCTCCGCAACTTCGTTGAGTTGTGGTGTTCTAGGAGGTGTTAACTGGGAAACTATTCCACAGCTTCTAAGATGATCAAGAAACTCGATACTAAGGTACTCTCCTCCCCTGTCGGAGCGGAGAACCTTTATATTTCTGCCCAGTTGATTCTCTACTTCACTTTGATATCGTTTGAATGTCTCAAAAGTGTCGGACTTATGTTTAATTAAATAAACATATCCAAATCTACTATAGTCATCTGTAAAGGTGACATAGTACCGATTTTTCCCTTTTGTAGCACATCGGAATGGCCCACATACATCTGTGTGGACCAAATCCAATAGTCTTTCACCTCTTTCACACGTTCCTGTGAATGGTGATTTTGTCATCTTGCCCAGTAAACAGGATTCGCATACATCATCCGATTTTAGGTCGAATGATTCCAACACTCCATCCTTTTGGAGTTGGGCGATGCGTTTCTTGTTAATGTGCCCAAGGCGATAGTGCCACAATTTGGACTTATCAATTTCGTTAGCATCAATATTAAATAATAGGTTGTTATCACACTCAACAGTTTCATATATGCCATTATAAGGACAAGCTTTGAATATAAAAACATCACTCAAATAAACCAAAATACTTCCATTATTATTATCAAAGCTGAAATTGTATCCATCCTTATACAAGGCAAACAAAGAAATGATGTTCCGATTCATATCGGGTGAATAACAGCAATTATTTAAGCTAATCTCTACTCCTGATCTAAGCACGAGATGGAACCTCTCGACTTTCTTCACAGGCATGATCTTTCGATTCCCCATGATTAGGTTCAGCTCTCCATGCTTCAAGCTTCTACTTTTCCTTAGTCCCTGCAATACAGAGCAAATGTGAGTACCACATCCTGTATCAAGAACCCATAAATTAGAGATAGAAGTGTTATGGAGTTCGATCATGAACATACCTAAGGTGCTGGCCTTTTCGACTTTGCCGTCTTTAAGGTCCTTCAGATATGATGGGCAGCTTCGCTTCCAGTGCCCCTTGCCATTGCAGTAAGAGCATACTGCTTCCTTCGGATCTTTAGTAGGCACAATACCGGACTCTGTTCTCCCTTGAGACCCTTTCTTGGACTTTCCTTTTGGGGCCTTCCAGGATGACTTCCGTTTCTTTGAGGCCTTACCGACAGTAAGCACAGGGGCCACAGGGGTCTCATCTTTCTTGATGCCCTGTTCAGCGGTTCGGAGCAGATTATGCAGTTCCATAATTGACGTCTCCTTCTGATTCATGTTCATCTGATAGGAGAGTACGAACTGATTATAGATGGTGGGCAGTCCAGAAAGAATGATATTGGTGGAGAACTCAGAGTCAAACACCATATTGAGAGCCTCCAGCCGGTCGAAGTACCCCTTCATCTCAAGGACGAAAGTGCAGATAGATGTTCCAGGTTTTGGTTTGCAGGCCATGAGGGATCTTACCACATCAAGGCGCTCTTTGCTCGCCTTAGCCTCAAACATCTCTCGCAGCTGCTGATTCATCTCAAAGGCCCATGTATTCTCGAAGGCTTTAGCAAGCTCAGGAACCATGGATGACGCCATGATGCAGGACACTTTGTTTGCATCATCATAATGTTTCTGGTGTGCGTCCATTTCCTCCTGGGTGGGATTCTCATTCAGTGTTGGAATTTGTTCATCGAGAACATACTCCTTGTTCTCGTACCTCAGCGTAAACCTGAGGTTTCTCATCCAGTCCACATAGTTCGGACCAGATAGTTTTTCCCTACCCAGAACGGAAAGGAGTGAGAAGTTGGATGCGTGGTTGGGAGGAAAGTAGTGAGAAGTTGGATGCGTGGTTGGGAGCAGGAGTGGGAGTACCAGTAGAAGTAGACATCTGTGAGATAAAGTTTTAGTTAGTATGAAGTATTCCTTAAACAATTTACCCAATTTGAATTAAGGCTAGGATCCATATTTTCGATTCGTTTTATGAAAAGGGTCGCCGTAATCACGCCACGAATTTATTTTAGGTGGACAAACTCTTGTCGATTTCAATCTCTATGAAATTCCTAGATCTTTTGAGATTCATTGAATCTTATCAATGGCATGTTAATCTCGGTTATGCTCAACTACTATCCGTGACTGGGTTGCCGAGGATCACGGACAAGATGGTGAATCTAACCATGCAAAACTGCGTAAGACCCGGCACGGATCAGTCCGGGAATCGCGAGTCCTACATCACCTCCTAATATGTCTCTCATTAGTGTGTCGGTCAATACACACGCTCCACTAACAGTGCATATAGGAGATGTGCATTTTTCATGGATTTGCATACTAATTCACTTTTGATATATCTAAAACGGGATTTTTTTTGTTTTAGTACTATAGATTATACTTTTAATCTGGACACCATCCTATCAAAAGTTCTCGGTTAGGGGTTGCCTTTGGGTTCGAGTCTTTTGTGGCTTTATCGTGATTCCGTGATGTGTGCCAGTTGAGATAAGAATTATTGTTTTGGGATTTGTGTGATTTCAGGGACGAATCAGCGAGCCGAGCCGAGCCAGAGATTTCGGGACTAGTGGATCGACCAGGTGAGTACCCGAGTTCTTTTCTAAACCGCTGGACTGTTTTCCGAGTCATGATTGTGCAGTTAGCTTTGTATATGTGTATATTGTGTATTGTGAATGAGACAGGGACGTGGGCGCCAGGTATGATTCTATTTCCCACATATGTGTTATATGTGTGCATGAGATGAGATCCAGTCCGGGGGTCCGTGATGAGTTCCATACGGACGGTGATTCGCGATGTGAGATCACGTGGGTTGACTGTCCCTAACAGTCCTTGGAGCGTGTATACACGGCAGGGCCTGTAGCCGGTTCGCGCCCGTGCTACAGGGTTGTGGCTAACCACCGGTGCGCACGGTCGTTAGCTGGGGAAGGGTCCCCCTCAGTGATATTGTGTGCAGGGCTTCGGATCTCATGCTTTGTGTTCATATCTGCATAGTGACGTTGATTGCCAGGGACAGAGACAGAGCGTGTGTTGTGTGTATGTGCTATGTGTACGCATGCTACGTGTTTATTGTGCAGAGTCTAACCCTCGAGTACTCACGAGCTTTCGAGCTTACGTATTCGAGTCTTCCGTGTTCAGGGTTTCAGTGAAGGGTTCAGTAGCTGAGTTTGTTGATCAGAGCCTCGCCGTTATGCGAAGACTATTGCAGCTGTCTTTGTCATCAATTATGTTAGCGTTTGTGTCTAATGAGATATTGTTAATCAGTGGATGATGTGTAAACAATATTAAGTGAAAGTTTTAAATTAATAGTGATTTTGAGTTATCCTATGACATATGTGTAAATTGAGTTATTGAGATGTGCCACCTGTGTATTGTATTGACGTGGCATTTCCAGGATTGAGAAGGGTGTTACAGCATGGTATCAGAGCTTGTGGTTTGAAGTCTGAGTATCATTAGTGGATGCTTAACTTAAACCTTGTTTCGATCCGTGGGGGATCAATTGCGATTAATTTTAGTGGAATTAACTGACCTGGCTTAGTGTATAACGCTGGGTGATCTATATATGATTCTCAATCGTTTCGGTTTGTGCAGATAGTCATGGCAGATCAGGGCGAGGGATCCGGCGCGGGCAAGCCGGCAGGGGACGAGTTCATTTGCAAGTCAGAGCTTCTGGGGGTATTAACTGAGTTGTACAGGCAGCAGAGGGAGCAGGAGCGGGAACAGGATCAAGGTATGGGACCACGTGCTGGGGGTGGTCAGGATACGGGTACAGGTGCTTCTTCATCTATGTCTCGGCGAGGGGGTTCGTTTAAGGATTTCATGACCGGGAATCCGCCAGAGTTTAGAGGTGGGGGTGAGCCAGGGATGGCTATGGCATGGGAGCGTGAGGTGGAGGCTGCCTTTAGAGTTGCGCACGTGGAGCCGAGAGATATGGTCGGTTATGCGACCTATCTGTTGAGGGGAGGGGCGTCACAGTGGTGGCAGTCTATAGAGTCAGCGATGACATCTTCTGCGGCGTATGCAATGACGTGGGATCAGTTCAGGGCTGTGTTCGAGCTACAGTACATCCCGAGAGACGAGAGGCGAGAGATGGAGCGGCGATTCCTTCACCTACAGCAGGGAGAGATGACGGTGCAGCAGTACGTGGATCGGTTCAATCAGTACTCCCAGTTTGCAACTCATTACGTCGCCACTGAGCAGCGAAGAATCGATGCGTTTGTTGATGGACTGCGAGCGGATATCAGAGAGTTCGTTGGGATGCACAAGACTTCTACTTTTTCCAGAGCATTAGAGATGGCCCGCATAAGGGAGCGGGAGATAGCCAAGCAGAGGGAGGAGTCATCTTCTCAGAATCGACGTGTAAGGACTCCTGAGTGGTCCTCGAGAGACCGGAGGCATTCCAGAGACGATTCCAGAGAGCGGCGTTCGGGACAGAGTTCAAGAGACAGAGACAGGGATAGGGAGCGGAGGTCGAGTGGACCGGGGCGGAGCCATCGATCAGATAGTTAGAGTCAGAGTTCGAGATATACAGGGCAGAGCCAGAGCAGTGTGGAGCAGAGGCCTCGAGATGGAGGTGATAGGGGAGACAGTTCGGTTGGAGATCGGGAGTGCCCGAGATGCCACCGTCGCCATAGTGGGCCGTGTGTGCCCATGGGTTATCGATGCGGTCAACGGGGGCATGCTGCCGCCACGTGTACTGTTCCAGAGCCATTGTACTTCCGTTGTGGGAGACCAGGGCACAGAGTACGAGACTGTCCAGAGCCGGGACCAGCCGTGCAGGGTGCGAGTTCTAGTGGGGCCAGAGCAGAGCCATCGTCATTCGGTCGTAATGATTCTAGGGCGCGGGGTCGAGTCTTTCAGGCGACTGCAGAGGAAGCTCGAGATGCTGCTGATATAATTTCGGGTATGTCTTTCTGAGCTTGCTTTGAGTATGTGTCAGTTATGGGGCAGGCTATTGGGCTATGTCTGTGATAAGTGTATGTGTTCTGTTGCGTGTGACTGTTTCGTTGTGATGATGATTGTGGGATTCAGTGACAGAGGGGCGGGATTGTGTGTATGGGCTGAATGGGATCGATATGTTTGGGGTGTATATGTGGAGTCAATGTGCTAGATTCGAATTTATTGCGATCTGGGCTTTCGAGTTCAGAATTGTGTTATGTTAGCGGATTAATCTTATTGGGCTATGTGTGTTATATGAGTAATTATTGCAAATATGTTTGTGATATGCTAGTGAATTGATCTTTCTGATAGTGGATTATCGTGTTGATAGTGGATTTAAATTCTTGTGTGTGCTATCCATATCTATGATATTGCATTTATGAGATGCGTTTATCTGTTGTGGTGAAAAGAGTTGAGGGTTTTGTTGTGATAGTGGATTAGTCTATTGAGAGTGGATTTAATCCTTTTATGAGTTTAACCATGTTTATGAGCTTGCGTTTAGTGATTCGATGGAAATATCTTTATGTGTTGTGTTAGTGGATGATCTATATAGAGCCATGCGAGTATGCGATGAAAGAGAGTGAAGATCGATGGATTAAGATGATATGTGGACCGAGTGGCTTATGAGGTAACGCCACGTGAAGACTCTGTGAATAGAGGATCTATCAGTTGCCGATATGTGAATTAGAGGATTTAATTGAGCTATTAGCGGATTGACTAATTGTGAAGCGAAGATGTGTAATAGTGATGGTTGTGCTAATCAGAGTTGTTAATATTATATCGAGGATTATAAGTGAGGTTTCGGGGATTTAACATAGAGAGGTGTATTTGCGAATGGGCTTGCGATAGATTCCGGGGACGGAATCTTTTTAAGAGGGGGGGATTTGTAACATCCCATTTTTGAGATAATTGCGTGGAATTATTTTAGTGGATGTTTAAATAATTAATATCGTGTTGGGCCAATGAGATCCCGAGTAGTGGATTTTACGTGTCGGGTTTATGAGTTACGTGTCCCCGGGTTATAATATTAGTAGATTAATTACATATTTGGGTTCTTGGAATTAAATGGGTTAAAAGGATATTAATTGTGAAAATGCGATATCGGGTTCGGGTTAATGGGTTCGGGACCGGTTGAGATAGGGACGTACATATATATGTTTATCCTTCTTCTCCCTTATCCATTTTTGGGAGAATAACCTAAAGTGCATGTGTGTGTTTTGTGTGAAGACCTCCAGCAGGAAATCCTCTGCAAATCCAAGAGTTCTGTTGCTGAGATTGGATCAAATACCTTCTTCTTCTTCCTTGTGGTGTTCTTGAGACTTCAAGAAGGTAAGTGGCTCGAATTGAGGTTTAAAGTTTGATTATATGATGTGAATTGGTGTGAAGGGGTCCCAAATTTGTAAAGAGCTGTCATGAATTGCTTATGTATGTGTTTTGTGGCTGAATTCGTATATGTGAGGAGTTGTATACTCCTGGGCAGAGCTGAAAATCGCAGGTCATCCATGGGGTTTTCGCGGGGTCGCGGCGCGACCAAGAGCCTGCAGGAGAAATCCGAAGTTAACCTTGTGAAAGGGATTTTGGGTCAAATTGTGTCGGGTTCCGTTTAAGATATTGAGTCGGGTTCTGTTGGGTTCCGGGATATTGTTGAAATTGTTTTGGGTCGGGTTTTGATCGAGTTCTCAGGGCTTCATCGGGGTTGTTTTCGAGTTAAGGTTTTGGGATTCGGTTAGGGGTTGCCTTTGGGTTCGAGTCTTTTGTGGCTTTATCGTGATTCCGTGATGTGTGCCAGTTGAGATAAGAATTATTGTTTTGGGATTTGTGTGATTTCAGGGACGAATCAGCGAGCCGAGCCGAGCCAGAGATTTCGGGACTAGTGGATCGACCAGGTGAGTACCCGAGTTCTTTTCTAAACCGCTGGACTGTTTTCCGAGTCATGATTGTGCAGTTAGCTTTGTATATGTGTATATTGTGTATTGTGAATGAGACAGGGACGTGGGCGCCAGGTATGATTCTATTTCCCACATATGTGTTATATGTGTGCATGAGATGAGATCCAGTCCGGGGGTCCGTGATGAGTTCCATACGGACGGTGATTCGCGATGTGAGATCGCGTGGGTTGACTGTCCCTAACAGTCCTTGGAGCGTGTATACACGGCAGGGCCTGTAGCCGGTTCGCGCCCGTGCTACAGGGTTGTGGCTAACCACCGGTGCGCACGGTCGTTAGCTGGGGAAGGGTCCCCCTCAGTGATATTGTGTGCAGGGCTTCGGATCTCATGCTTTGTGTTCATATCTGCATAGTGACGTTGATTGCCAGGGACAGAGACAGAGCGTGTGTTGTGTGTATGTGCTATGTGTACGCATGCTACGTGTTTATTGTGTAGAGTCTAACCCTCGAGTACTCACGAGCTTTCGAGCTTACGTATTCGAGTCTTCCGTGTTTAGGGTTTCAGTGAAGGGTTCAGTAGCTGAGTTTGTTGATCAGAGCCTCGCCGTTATGCGAAGACTATTGCAGCTGTCTTTGTCATCAATTATGTTAGCGTTTGTGTCTAATGAGATATTGTTAATCAGTGGATGATGTGTAAACAATATTAAGTGAAAGTTTTAAATTAATAGTGATTTTGAGTTATCCTATGACATATGTGTAAATTGAGTTATTGAGATGTGCCACCTGTGTATTGTATTGACGTGGCATTTCCGGGATTGGGAAGGGTGTTACAATCCTAATAAATTATGATATTCTAAAACCTTTAGGATAAGCACTTAATTTAAATTAAGGTAATTTCTAGATAAATAGGATTTAGGATAAACCTAGAAAATCAAGCTTATCTCTAAGGCATGTTTATCTAAAACCCCAAAAATCAAACTCTTAATTAAATTAATAAAATCCTAAATTAATAAAATAATTGTTTATTTAATATTTCAGATTTATCCATTTAAAACCTTTTAAAAATCCGAAAATTTGAAGATAAATATGAAAAACAATTTTCAAAATTTAGACAATTAATTTAATATTTAAAAACTATTTTAAAAATTAAATAATTATCAAAAAACGAATTTTATTCCAAAAATTTTGAAAAATTAATTTTTAATTAATCTTTCGGATTTATTTAATATTTAAAAATTAATTTTAAGTTTAAACAATTTAATTTAAAATTAAAAACACCATTAAAATTAAATCAAAATTCCGAAAATTAATCAAAACAAATTTCAAAATTTAAGAACAAGATTATCAACTCAAAATTAGTGCAAAGCTCGTTAGGTTAACCTGGCTCTGATACCACTGTTTGGTTTCCTATACCCTTGCTAGGTTAAATTAAAACTTTGCGGAAAATTAAATAACCTAACTATGCAAGAATATAAAACCTTAAGGATCTAACCAAACAAGCTAAGCAACTAAGTATTAAAATAAAGAGATGAATAAGAAAAACTAACCTTGAGAAAATTCACAATTTTCTCCACGAAGAACGATTTCACGAACAGCCTCTGAATCGAGCAACAAGCGTCTAAAGCAAGATCGCCTCTAGTTGTTCACACCCAATGAACAAAAGAAAAGATAATTATAACTTTTCTAAGCTCAGATCTCAGAGTCCCAAAAACTGGTATCCCTTGTGATCGTTAGAGAACTTAGAATTGAATGAGCGAGGAATGAAGCAGGCAGGGGCTGCCTATTTATAGGTTTTAGAAACCTACAAATTTTTGATCCCAAATCCATGTGGGATGGATTGGTGGCCGGCCCCCTATTAGGGTTTAGGGGTGCCCTGTTGACTATCAACTAATTGCAGTTTAGCCCCTGTACTTCCTCAATTAATTCTATTAGCTTCCGGTTAATTTATTAACTATTAATAAATTAACAAACTAACCCATTAATCAAATATAATCAATTATTTAGTTTCTAATTAATTTATTAAACATAATAAATTAACAAACTAATTAACATTATATATTTAAGTTAATCATCTTCTCTTTACAATTCATTGCATGCACCCAAAAAGGATCCAGCCTGATAACAATATATTTACAAATAATTGTGACTTGGACATTAATTCCAACACGACATACAAACTAAGCATATCAACGAATGTATTTAAATGGGCATATTCGACCCCAAAACACGATAAATGTATGCTCATGTGTTTTCGAGATTGTGATTGTGCAGAAAGGATATTAAAATTGATAAAATGCTAAAATTCTGTCACAAAGTCGTCGCAAATTGCGATGGATTTTCTACGAGCTTTTAATTTTTTATTTAAAAATTGTTAAAAACGTGTTTTATGAAAAACAAGCTAATATAAAAGTTAATGCACATGTGAACGGTAAATCGTGGCTAAATTCATCACAATATAACGTTTACATGTATGTATGTATGTATATATATATGTGTGTGTGTGTGTGTGTAATAATGAAAGCTAATCACATTCAAAGTACAAGATTATTTAAGATTAATTACCGGGGGTCTGGGGGCAGCGCCCCCGGTAGCGCGGTTCCAGGGGCGGCAGCCCCTGGTGGCAGGGTCCAAGGGGCGGCAGCCCCTGGCGGGGTCCAAAACCGCCTCCGCCTTGCTATGGACTATTTATATATTAATTCTTTTTATTTTAAATGTATTTATTTTTATAACCTAGGTTAAACCCTAAGATGATCAGGCCTTCACTTTTCCTAAAACAAAACCGCCTCCGCCTCCTTCTTTCGTTCTGGTTCTCGACTGCATCCTAAAACTGCGACCGACGACGGACGACCGACGGCGTTCTGGTTCTCAACTTCTGCTTGCTCGTCTTCTGCTGCTCTCGACTTCTCTCTGGTAAGCGACTTCTATTTGGTTCTCGACTTCTTCTCTGGTAAGTGACTTTTGCGCTATGGTTCTGCATTATTGCTCGAGACTGTGTGCCTTTAATGGCTATACTTGTTCATTGACCCTTTAATGTTTGTTCTACATCTCCTTTAATGATTTATTCCTACAGCTGCTGCTACTTCTAGTTTCTATTATAATGACTCTGTTTTGATGAATGCTATACGTTAAGTATAGAGGCACTTGATTTTATAATGACTTTGCTGCTACTTCTACTTTCTATATTGATGTATGCTTATTGCTTAACTGCCTAGTCTTGACTTTGTTTATGAATTTTATGAATTTGAGTATTAATTGCCTAGTCATGAATTTGATGATCTTTGCTCTTGAGTAATGCTGATGATATTTGTTTATGAATTTGATGATCTTTACCACCAATACCGATTGTACAAGCATTCATATTTTAGCCTTTTAAGAGTTCCTGTTGGAAGGAAGTCTTTGCTTTTCTAGGCATGAGTCAATGTCTTTGGTTTTATTTTTCTTGTGTGTGATTTGGCACTTCCATTTTTGTACCTTGCACTGTTTGATTTTCATATATGACAAGTCTATTTTGCTTTATTTCAAAAAGATTGGCCATCTGACCAAAACCCGGACATAAACCTAATGGACCAGACCTGTTAAACGTAGCTCGACCAAATATAATAATAACTCACGTCAAGATGAAATAAGTGAACATGAAAGTGGGCAAATATAAAAATGCAGCAAGTTCATAAAAATTACAAATAAGTAGAGATAAACACAACTCTGAATTTCTTTCAAAACTGAAAATGTATTAATTAATCTTACATAAAATGGCAAAAGATGATCTATCTTACCCAACAGAAATATAGTAATGTAAAGGACAAACAAGATTTGGCACATCTAAGAATCAGCGATGGTAACCTCAACCTCAACACCAGGCTCAATGGTGATGGAGGTGATTTGCTTCACAACATCTGGTGAGCTGAACAGATTGATCACTCGTTTGTGGACACGAAGCTCAAATCTGTCCCATGTGTTTGTTCCTATACAACGTCAAATCAATGACACAAATTCAATGCTTTATCATAAGCATACTGCAATAGATTAGGCTATCAATTAATCAAAGTATATATAGACTATCGATTAATACTAATAATAAAGATCAAAAGTATACATAGGAAAATACTAACTAAAATCAAAAACAAAAGTTTAATGCTTGATCATTAATTAGCAAGCATACTGCAATAGATTAAGCCATCAATTAATAATAACACGTAGTTTCTTCTTAAAACTGTTATCAACCAAGGAAAATACTAATCAAGATCAAAAGTATATATTATTAAAATAAAACTAGCAATATGGAGGATGCACATCATTAAATGGTGATAGATACAAATATGTTCAAAATAATATGATCGATCCTATACACACTACATAGAACATAAATATGATTAAGAACAAGTATACACAATGCACAACATAATCAAACAATAATAAATTCCCTACTATATAAACTTAAACTTCAAATCTGAAATATATATTTAAGGGAAAATTTCACAAAAAACATCAAATTACAAGTTTTTTTTCGATTAAGTCCCTAAATCAATTTTTTTGTCTGATAAGTCCCTTAACTAAATAAAAATAACGAATTTGGTGTTTTTTTCAAGAAAAGTTACCGGTAACCTGTTAAGCGGGTTGCACTTGCTGACGTGGATTTTATAAATCTATGATTTTTTTTCGATTAAGTCCCCCAACTAAATTATTTTGTCTTATAAATTCATTAACTAAATTATTTTGTCTTATAAATATCAATTTTTTTTTTTGCCACATAAATCCCTTATCTAGATGAAGCTCATGTTATTTGTTGTTTTATCAATTTAAGTGATTGTTCAATTGACACTCACGTAACACATATGTGGATGCAAAATAAAATAAAACAAAATGATAAATCAGAACAATCATTTTTATTATTTAAAGTTTAATCGGGATGAACTGGTTAAATATATTTAAAAATTATGGTCTAGAAAAACATAGGATCGAAATAATCATCATCTATGTTATTATATCAAACCAACTTATGTTATCCGGAATAACGGACTTTTTAAAAAATTTATTATTTTCAAACCACCATCGTCGTTTTGAAAAAATATTGTTTTCAAACCAACTTATTTCGGTCTAGACAAACATGGCATGCTCTGTTATCGTAATAAACATCGTCGTTTTTAAAATTTTAAAAAAATTCATTTTATTTTATCGAAAAGTTGAAAGGTTTAATTAGTTCGGGGACTTATAAGGGAAAAAAATGAAATGGAGACTTAATCGAAAATTTTTTATACTTTGATGGTTTTTGCAAAATAGGTTTAAGCATGTTAACCTGTTATAATAGGTTAACGGACCAATTTAAAAGATTTAAGCAGTTTGGGGACTTATCGGAAATAAAAAATAAAATGAGGACTTAATCGAAAATTTTTTATACTTTGATGGTTTTTTGCATAATTTTCCCTATATTTAATCCATTAAGTTCATATAGCTGTAATTAAGAATTCATGAAATACATGAATTAATAAACTAGTACATCATATTATAGATCCAAAATATATAATTGTAATTGGGCATATGAATTTCTAATTTAGATGGTTAAATCTTTATAAAAATTTCTAATATTTGGATAAACTAATTTCAGATTTACAAAAGAAAAGTTGATATGTTGAGACATTTGTTTCGATTAATCCAGTTAGGAACTGGATTATTGTTTATGTTTTGAGACATGTTCAAAAATTACTTTATTTTTGAATAAAAATTGATATGTTGAGACATTTGTTTCGATTATATGGATTATTGTTTTCAATTTTAATTTTTTTTTTTACAATAATTTTGTCATAATGGTTACTCTTATTTTTTTTTAAAGACGATTAGAATGACGTCGACTAGTGATCGAGGATGGATGTATATGATGACAGACAATGACAGATATTTTAATCATAATTATGTTGAAAATGTAGAGAGGTTTTTGGACTTTGCATACTCTAATGATGATTCTGTTGAGAAGAAGTTGACCGTGTCAGGTGAAATAGTGCTTCAAATATTATGTCCTTGTGCTAAATGCACTAATTCTCATTATAGAAAAAGAGAAATTGTAGCTGGTCACCTACTTAGAAAAGGGTTCATGCCTGGCTATTATATATGGACCGAACATGGTGAAACTTCAATCCAAGATGTGGGAAAGACTTCTACTCCAATGGATGCAGATGGTGATGAGGGTTACAGACGCATGGTGTTGGACAACATGTATCCCACAGGTCAAAATCCGATTTTTCAATCAAATTTGGATTCTACAGCATGGGAAGAACATGTACCAAATCCAAAGGCCAAAGGATTCCTTGACATGTTGCAAGCCGCAGATGAGACTCTATGGGAAGGATGTCAAGATTGGACGAAATTACAAGCGTCTACGTGTCTCATGACTTGGAAGACACATTGTAATGTACCTAATGCTACTTTTAATTACATACTTCCCATGTTTAAAAGTATGCTACCAAAAGAGAATAGTTTGCCTAGAAACTTTTATGAAACAAAGAAGAGTTTGGATACACTTAGTCTCCCAAAAGAGAAGATTCATGCTTGCAAAAATCATTGTATGCTATTCTATAAGGAAGACGTCTCTTTAACACATTGTCGTGTATGCGGGGAATATCGTTACAAGAGTGAGCGAAAGGTCCCTAATTTGGTGTTGACATATATGCCGATTGGTCCTAGACTTCAAAAGTTATATATGAATTCAAAGACGGCCAAGGAGATGACATGACATTATGATCACAAAACAAAAGAGGGTAGCATGGTACATCCGAGTGATGGCAAGGCTTGGAAGCATTTTGACTTGGCTAATCCATATTTCGCGGAGGAGATAAGAAATGTTCGACTTGGATTATGCACCGACGGTTTTTGTCCAAATAACTCCAATTCAAACCCATATTCATGTTGGCCCGTCTTTCTTACAGTCTATAACTTACCTCCATGGATGAGTTTGCAAGACTCTTATGTTAGGCTATGTATGGTTATTCCGGGAAGAAAGAGTCGTGGTCAAAACTTGGATGTCTTTTTGAGGCCGTTAATAGATGAGTTGAAAGACTTGTATGATGATTGGATTGATACTTATGATGCATACCACAAACAGAATTTCACATTGAGAGCAATACTATTATGGATGGTTAGTGATTTTCCAGCATATGCAATGTTGTCAGGGTTGAGCACGCACGGTGTCTTAGCTTGCCCATGTTGCATGGGAGACATAAAATCCTATCAGTTAACTGCTGGACATAAACCATGTTGGTTCGACTGCCATCGAAGATTTTTACCTCCACGACACCCATTTCGAAGAGATAAACGAGGATTTAAAGCAGGTTGTTCTATGTCATCAAGACTCGGACCACCATCGGAGTTGACGGGTTTTGAAGTTATTCAACAGATCTCTAACATTCCAACTGTTTATGAAGGCGTTCCATTCAACGCAAAGAATCCAATACCCCCTCGCTATGGAAAAACTCATAATTGGGTAAAGAGAAGCATATTTTGGGAGCTACCGTATTGGCCTAAATTGTTAATCCGACACAATCTTGATGTCATGCATATTGAGAAAAATGTTTTTGACAATTTGTTTAACACCATAATGGATACTCCCAAAACTAAAGATAATCTCAAGGCAAGGTTGGATTTAGAGAAAATTTGCAATCGACCAGCTTTGCATGTATTTATGGGAAATAATAATATATCCATGAAACCGAAAGCATCATATGTTTTAACTAAACCGAACATAAAGAAAGTATGCGAATGGTTGAAGGAGGTTAAATTTCCTGACGGTTACGCCTCGAACATTAGGGGATGTGTAAACATTAAAGATTGCAGCTTTTATAACTTTAAAAATCATGATTGTCATGTATTTATGCAACGATTGCTCCCTATTGCTTTAAAAGGAATGATACCAAATGCAATATGGGATGCAGTTACAGAGTTGTGTACATTTTTTCATGTACTTCGCTCGAAAGTGTTGCATATAGAAGACTTAGAAAAATTGCAAACAAGTATTATTATCACTATTTGTAAGCTCGAAAAAGTCTTCCCACCCGACTTCTTTGACTCAATGGAACATCTTGTAGTTCATTTAGCTCGTGAAGCTATTCTCGGCGGTCCGGTCCAATATAGATGGATGTATCTTTATGAGAGGTAAATTCTTTATACTTAACAATTTATTCACTTTACATAAACATCAAATGTAATTGTTAACATTTGTATTCTTGCATCAATTTTAGGAAGTTAGGCATTTTAAAGAGAACAATTTGAAACAAAGCAAGGGTTGTGGGCTCCATTGTTAACTCTTATCTTGATGATGAACTTGCAAGTTTCTGCAATTTATATCATCAATCAACAATACAAACATATTTGAATCGCGAACCTCGAAATTTTGCTCCTGAAATTCCTTGTGTGGAAACAACCGACCATCGATTAAGCATATTCAAAGTTCCATCTCGAAGCCTGTATGGTGGTAAATGTAGAGCCTTAACCGGTGATGAGTTGTCAAAGATACATACTTACATCTTGCTTAATTGTCAAGAGGTTCACGATTCCATATGGCTGTTTGACAATTGGATAAGAGAAAAAGAACATTATATTGAAGATGAGGAGCTTGATAAAAGAAGAGAATCAGACTTTGCCAAGTGGTTCAAAGAATACGTAAGTATAAAAACAAATAATTTCAATAATCTAGCATTCTTGTAATCATAACACGTCTTATGTTATAATTGTAGATAATGTTGGGGTCAGATGATAGGAATAACCATTTAAAGTGCTTAGCAGCGGGACCACTCACATATGCTCGGAGTTACAAGGGCTATTTGATTAATGGTTACAAATTCCTCACGCAAACAGCTTATGATGGCCGGGTCACACAAAATAGTGGTGTATGTGTGAAAGGGGCTACTTATGATCAAAATGTAAATGACTACTATGGAGTGTTGGATGACATATTAGAAGTTGAATATCATGATTCTTTAGGATCATCTTGCTTGGCCGTGGTGTTCAAATGTACTTGGTTTGATCCTGCTCAAGGGGTAAAGGTCGACCTAAAGAATAATTTGGTTGATATCAAACACAAGAAGAAGGGATGTGTTGACGACCCTTATATCCTAGCATCACAAGCACACCAGGTGTATTATACACCATATCCTTCAACAAAAGATTGGTGGGCTGTTGTCAAAACGATTCCTAGGGGCATTTATGAACTAGCAGAAGATGAGTCTATAGACGATGATGAGGAGGAGGAACATTTTTTTCAAGAGGATGAAAGATTAATTTGTACAACAAGTACAAATGATGATTTCCCATCTTTTATTCTTGTACAAGGAGATGTTGAAGAAGTTGCCAATAACGATGAAAATAATGATGATGGTGCTGAGGAAGTAGAGTTTGAAGATGTAGACGAGAATGATGACATGGAACTTAATTACGACGACGATGAGTCTGAATAATTAGTATGTAGTAAACATGTAGTTATTAATCTATATTTCTTAATTAGTATACAATTATGTGTATATATTTCATGGCTTTTTATATATTTAATTTAATATTAATTAACTAATCATAATGTATCTGACCATAATTCTCTTTTTTTTTTGGATTTTAGGTTACCATCTATCATTGTTATTTATCATATCTTCTAGTGGACGCAGTGGTCGTGGTAGAGGTAGTGTTCGTGCAAGAGGTAGTAGAGGTCGTGGTCCAAGGACTTTAGTTGGTGGTAGGCTTGGTAGTGCAGGGCGCAGTTCAAATAGCTTTCAACCGGTACCCTCAGACACTAGTGCTGTTGGTTTAGATGATGTTGATAATGCTGGTGATGACGCTCGTTTAGATGATGTTGGTGGCGATGATACATCAGATGATGAGAATGCAGAGCAAGTATCACATACTGGACGAGGATCAAATATCCCTCGATCATTACCCACACGAGGAAGTCGTGAACATATTTGGATAGAAGAAGAATAGTATATTTCGTTATTCCGTACATTAAAGTTGTGTTTATATTTATAAATTAAAGGTAGTACTAATATTAATTGTGTTGCTTTTCATTGTGTAGATTTCATAATCAAACTGAAGTTAGTCGTGCCATTACTGGAATAGTTAGGGGGCAGTTTCGTGGTGCTTGGGAAACATGGAGTAAAGTTCCTCAAAATCAACGTGACCTGATGTGGGGACGATTTAAGGTTTGTACGATTGTTAATTGTCAAGAGGTTCACGATTCCATATGGTTATTTATAAACAAGTGTTTCATGTGCAGGGACTATATACATGGGATGATGAAGATGAGGAGTTGATTAAAAAACGTTTTGAGAGGCAAATCTCCCATCGATTTAGTGATATGCTCAGTAAAGTTAGGGATAGAGCAATTCGAAAATATGAGAAGCTATCAGAGCTTCCTTTTGACAACAATTACTCTCATCTCCTTCCTTATAATCCAACATGGTTGAGACAGGATGTTTGGACAAAACTATGTGAACATTGGAATTCGTCCGAATGGAAAACCACGTCATTAATAAACAAAGAAAATCGATCAAAGTCTGTAGGTGGTCATCATACTTGTGGGTCTAATAGCTATACTACTACAAGGAAGAATTTGGTGAGACATGTTCACTCTATCTTCTTTTAATATGTTATCCGTTAATATAAAAATCCTAATTACTACTTAAATTTGTAGGAAGCTTCTTTAGGACACCCCATGCCATCTCATGAGTTTTTCTTATATACACATACAAAGAAAGGATCGAGGCCACTGGTTCACAAGTCTGGGGAGGGCACGTCTAGTGTTGGAGATTTGGGAGAGGAGGAGGCTCAATCGAATGAGTTAGAATGGGTTGATGATCATGTAAGTTTTGGTAGTTCTTTATGTTTTAGTTGTGTTTTTAGTAATCCATAATTAAATATGAAATTATTGATATTTTTTGTTTGTATGATTGTCATAGGAAACATATATGTCGTATATGACTGAGAAGTTTGGGGAGGATCGTAACAAACACCCGAAGCACAACCAAGAGTTGTGGTTAAAATCTGCACCGCCAAAGAAGAAGCGAATATATGGGGCTGGCAATGCTATTGATCCTGTTTTGGTGTTGACGGGAACCCCTTCGACCCCCAGCACCACTAGTTCTTATCATGCAACCATGTCCAATGAGGAGGTATGTTTATGATTTATTATTATGTTTGTTTTAACTTTTAACCAATAAAACCCAGTGTGATACATGCCTACTCATTTAGAGATGCTAATCATTTTAAACTCAATTGATTTGGATAATATGCTAATTAACGAGTAGGTGTTTCTTGGTAGTACAACTATTGCTTTGGCTCACCTTGATAATATTGCTGTTGATGTATGTGTTACATAATAACTCCAAAGAGAATATGTTTTATACATGAATTTTGATAAGTATATTACTTGTTCGGTAATGAACTAATTATATATACGCCAAAACATACGTGTATTCCCAACCATAAGTGATGCTATACATGTACTTGCTCAAGCTTTGCTTTAGGTAGTTGAATTGCCTCTTTCATTATTATACAATTTTAGTAGTTGTATATTGTTGTTTTGAGTTATTGAATTTGAATAACATATGTACTTATTTGTGTATATTTTAGATTGAAACTATGAAACATAAATTGGAGGAGTTTGAGCAACAAAGAGAGAGAGAAAGAGTTGAAAGAGAAGGAAAGAGCCGATAGAGAGATGGAGAAAAAAGAATTTGAAGAGCGTCTTCAGAACGAGAAGCTTGAAAGAGAGAAGGAAAGAGCCGACAGAGAGATTGAGAAAAAGGAATTTGAAGAACGTCTTGAGAACGAGAAACTTGAGAGGGAGAGGATCTCTAAAGAAATGAACGACAAAATCGCCGAATTGTTTGGTAAAATTAAGTAAACTTGAATTTTATGTTGATTGCAGTTGTTTTGGTAACTTAAGTAAACTTGAACTTTATGTTGATTGGATAGTTTTTTGGTAAACTTTACTAAACTTGAACGTTATGTTGCTTGGAGTTTATTATGATAACTTTGTTGAGTTTAGTATTAGTTGGTTAATTTTATATTAGATAATTTCGTTTTGATTTGTTGTTTTTAGTACCGGATGTTATAGATATTTATATCAAATTTGCATTTGATAAAGTTGCAAGTTCGAATTATGATATTTTGGGTATGCAAACAGGGAAAAACAAAAATACAAAAACTAGCTATTAATTTTATTTCATTTTGCGACGGATTTGTGACGTAAGCAAGAAAAATGAAGCTTAAATTTCGCGACAGAACTACTACGAATATGATCCATCGTATATTCGTCGCAAACTAATTCTGTTGCAAATTCCATCACAAAAAATTTCTGTCACAAAATCCATCGTAAACGATTTCCATCGCAAGTCCGAATCAAAAGTTCTATCGCAAATCCATCGCAACATTTCGGTCACAAATCCGTCGCAACATTTCGGTCGCAAATCCATCGCAACATTTCGGTCACAAATCCATCGCAAGATTTCGGTCGCAAATCCATCGCAACATTTCGGTCACAAATCCATCGCAAATTTGTAGCAAAATAAAACTATCGCAAATCTGTAGCAAAATTTCTCCGTCGCAAATTCGTCACCAAAATCCGTCGTGAATCCGACGCAAAAGAAATTTGCGACGAGCATTTAAGCGACGGACGAATTTGGTCGCCATTCCATCGCAAAGCATCGTTAGCGACGGATTAGCGATGGATTTTTCCATCGCAAAAAACTGTTTTCCTTGTAGTGAAAGCCCATGAATGAATAAGTTCATACGGAGGAAAACCTTACCTTGTTGACTGGAGATCCCAAGATCTTGGTTCAAAAGGACAACCTATTTGTATGAATAACTCCTAGTCCATTCCTATATGATTTCTAGAAGAAAATCATTTTAGTGACAATGAGGTTAAGCATTTTTATAATGATTCGGTCGGAATCATTTATGCTTTTAATGAATCGAGAGAAATCACCTATGTGAGAGAGAAGTGGGGTCGCTTCGAGTGGAATTGTAGGGGCATAATTCTTAGTAGCTCTCGCAGAACCAGGCTAGTGTTCCATGACCATAACGGACACGACTATGAGGAGTTAACCTTGTTAGGGAGATTCTTGTGTGAGGTGTATTGTCGTCTTCACAAATGGCAGCTCAGTTCAAAGACATCAAGTTCTACTGACGGCTAGAAGGCTAAGTGCATTTCATAAGGGAATGTTCAAAGGTTTACACCTACCTATCCTATGCAATATTTCAACCATTGAAAATTCATTGGAATTTTATGTGTCTTCGATCACTCTCATACATGTGGGGGATGATTGGAATGTGTTTTCGATCGATCTCTCATTCATGTGGGGGATTATTGGAAAAAGTGTAAATTTTTCAAAGGAAAAAGTGTATTTTCCATGGTTTTAGACCAATTATAATTATATATAATTGTGAGATATATAATTAATATGTTATGGGTTTGTATTCTCCTTAAAAAGATGATTACAACGATATAAAAAACGTCCAAAACGGAGCTCAGATGAATGAGATATCGATGCTCAAAGATTGGTGTTTAATGTGGGAAAATGCAAGTTAAAAGTGTGAAAACTTGTGCCGCATAGGAAGGACAAAACCATGAGTGGTTTATAAGGAGGAGCCTTGACAAGCATGACAAGTTACTCCAAGACAAATCTTGGGTCCAAATAGTAGCAAATTATTAAACCTGTGTGCACTCACATCTGCCTCGTACTTTGTATAAGGTATTTTATTGCGTGAGCCGCGTTCGTGTCTTGGACGAATCTAGACAATTCTAGAGCCGTTACAGAAATGGTTTAATGATAGAATTATTATATTTAATTACTAATAAAAAAAAATTGTTGGGTACAATTTATAGTAGAGTTGAAAACAATCTATATTGTATAAAGTTCAGGGGGTTGTGTTGTAATTACTTAATAGTTATCTTTTGTATAAATACTTGTTAGTTAGTAATTGTGAGAGTTAGTTAACAGAAGGTGAATACAACAGATTAGAGAGAATAGTTTGTCAAGCAAGAAAGCTCAAGAACTATCATTGTAATATCTCTTATTCTCTCTATAATCATACGGTATTCTGTGATTTGTGATAATTGTTCATATGTTTATGTTTAATGTTGATTGAATTGCTGAAATGTGAAATAACAATTGGTATCAAAGCCAAATATGGCTGAATTTGAGTGATTTTGAAAAATATTCATACACTGTTATATTCGTTTTTATCAAAATTCAGAAAATCAATTTTGGATTTTGATTTTGTGGATGAAATGAAATGAATTTTGGGTCGAAGGTGCTAAATTTAATGGCGAATCTGATGATATAAGCATCAAATAATATCTCCAAACACACAAATTTTAATTTTGATTTTTCTGAATTTTTGAAAAAGTTTGTGTTCTTGAGGTTTTGGTTGATTTTTGGTTTTTAATCGAGAACTAGCCAAAGTGATTTCACAAAAGTTGTTTCTGCTATTAAAACGAACCTTCGAAATCAATTTGAGGTCAATTCATGAATTTTTGTTGAAAAAGTTTGAATCTGAACTTGTTTTTGTTGAAAAATGATAGAACTCGGGTAATACTACATTCATAGCTTTAATCGAGTTTTACAAAGAAGTCATTTGAGTTGGATCAAGAGTTGATCGAGTTGTATAAAGAATTGATCGAGTTTGGTTCATTTGATATTCGAGTTGTATACTTCTTTGATTGAGTTGATCAAAGCATTGTTCGAGAAAAGTTCTTGCTTTATTCGAGTTTATTCATAAAACATTCAAGAAAACTCAAGGTACATTCGAGTTGGTTCAAGTATTGTTCGAGAACAGTCCTTTCTTCAATCGAGTTTGTTGAGCCTTCAATCGAGTTTCAAGTTCTTTTCATTCGAGTTTCATCTAGACTCATCTGAGTTTCATATAGTTTCATCCGAGTATCATACTTGTTTCATCGAGTTTCCACCTTCTTCAATCGAGTTTTATTAAGCTTCAATTGAGTTTCTTTATGCTTCATTCGAGATTGATCATTAAGCATTCGAGTTTTGACTATTTGACCTTTACTGCTTAAATTGACCATAACTTTTGACTGGAACATCGTTAGAAGGCCTACCATACGTCAAATCGAAGCTTGAAAAGAGATCTACATTTCAAGAACAAGCATAGCCAGTTCGGTAAATTTTCGAGGCCCAATTCCACTTCAAAAAAAAGTTACGGGCATTTTTCTGTAGAAAATCTAAAATTTCAACGTTAAAAAAGTCAAATCTGAGCTGATTTTTCACAAGTTGTCATTTACTGAAATAATTTTTCAAAGTTTTATCAGAATTCACTCAGCTTTTCCATAAAAGATCTTGGAAGATTCAATTTCTAGCAATTCAAAATGGCATATGAACATTTTTCAAAGTCTGAGCTGATCGTCAAACTTACTGAATCTGAAAAGATTCTTAAGAACAATTATGATATCCTCGTTCAGTTAAATACAGATAAAGCTTTGGCTTTACGTGATGTAAGAATACTGAACGAAGAAATTCAAATCTTAAAAATATCTGATTTAAATAAAATATTTGAAGAGGAGAAGTCTGAGCTTATTACAAAACTTACTGAATCTGTAAAGATTCGTAAGAACAATTATGACATTCTTGTTCAGTTAAATACTGATAAAGTTTTGGCTTTACGTGACGTACGATTACTGAACGAAGAATTTTTGAGCTTAAAAGAAGAACAAAGTTCTGAGAGTCCTGTCCTTAATTTGAAAATATCTGAGTTGAATAAAGAACTTGATGAGCTTAAACAAGAGAATTTTCAAAGTACAACTCAACTAAAATGTCTTGTGTCTGAAAGATCTGAACTAAACAAGAAAGTTAAGGATCTAGAAGATACACTTTCTAAGACAAAACAAACTGATCAGAATTGTATTTTAAACAAAACTGAAGAAATTTTTGCTCTTCAACAAGAGTTGTCTTTAACTAAAGATTTGATTGAGAAAGAAAGACATGAGTTCTTACTTAAAGAACAAGATTTTAAATCAAAATCTGAATTGTTTGAAGATGAAAGACAAATGTTCTTAATCAAAGAACAATCTTTTAAATCTGATTACCAATCATCTGATCATGACAGAAATTCAAATTTAGTCATTATCAAAAGTTTGGAAGATCATATACTTCATCTTACAAAACAATTACATGTGTTTACTTCGTCAACTGAGTCAAAGGTTAAGACCCCTTCTTCAGCGTGTTTAAAATCCAATGTTGATCACTCTGGTTTGTCTTCTGAAAGTGAAGTGAATCTAACTAACTCTGTTAAGTTTGATTCATCTTCAGATCTGAAACTTAAGTATCTTCTCAAGATACATAAAGGCAAAGACAAAATCATTGAACAACTTCCAGTTAAGATTTACACAGGTGAATCTTCAAACCCTAATGTTTTTAAAGTTTTTGGAAATACTGGTCCGTCTAATCAGAAAACATTTTCAAAGAAAACAACCACGTATTACCAAAAACAGGCCAGAACCGGACAGTTTTTCAGGAAGAAGAGTTCAGAAAATTCTAATCATTCAAAGTCAAGTTTCTTTAGACACTCGAATATTAAATTCTCAAATACTCGAAGAAATTTGTTTTCTACTTTTGAAAGAGAAGCTAGTAGTTATAATCTGCAATGGGTACCTAACAAAAGTACCAGTGGGTACCAAAACCCATTTTTAAATGGGTACCCAAGAGCGCTAACAAGTCGGGATCCAAATCAGTTTGGATACCAAAGACATCTTGATTTTTCAGGTTACAGGTTTCTTATCATTTCAGATAAGAACCCGTTCTTCAATTCAACAAAGGTTCCTATTAAAATCAGTTCAGGACCCGTTCTTCATTTCAATAGGCTCTTGATTACATCAGAACAAGACCCGTGTTTCAACTCAAGTTGGTTTTTAGTCATATCAGACTAGAACCTGGACTTCATCTCAAGAGGCTTCTACTCACATCAGAGTAGAACCCGATCTTCACTGAAATTGGATTTTGTTCTTTTTAGTACAGAACCCAAGCTAAAGGCTTTCAGTTCTTTCAGACTGAAACCCGAGCTTCCGCGACAAATGGCTTCTAATCACCTCCGATTAGAACCTGAGTCTAAGAGACAAATTTTACAAGAATTCATGCCCTGCATTCAACTCTGATGCTGAATTCACAAAGAGGGAGTTTTATTTTTATAAATTTTTTGCTCCTGATTTCATGTCTATGACTTAACTAACTGTGTGTGCTTATTCCAGGGGGAGTTTCAGACATTCTTTGACGATGACATTTTTTTCAAAAACTGTGTGTGATTTTTCACGAAAATATATGATTCACACATAAAAAGAAGATTTGAGCTGAAAATAAATATTTGTTTGATTCTCTGAATATATCATTGAGATTAATTGATCTAATCTTGTCAGGATCTAAAACTGAATTACCAAGATTAACTGATTTGAATTTATCAGAGTATAAATCAATAATCTTGCTTTGAATCAAAGTTTAATCAAGAAGTTTGCGGAATAACACTTAATTATTTTAATAAAAACTTTCAGAATCAATAATGAATAAACACACAATAATTAATCAAGATTGTTTGTATTGCTGAATTCAATGATTACAATCACCTCTAATCTGTTTGATTAGACGAAGAACACAGACTGTTCTTAGGGTTTTACAACCTTAGAGGCTTATGAAAACTCTATCAATAAAGCAATTACAGACTCAAAATATGCTGAAAACTCTTATACAATAGAAAGACCTATTCTATGTATTTATATTGCTTCTTGATATGTTTCCTTGACGAATGATGACTTCTCTGATAGTAGATATGCTGGAATCTTCATGTAGATATTTTTTCCTGAAAATCAGCACTTTCTGTTTATGAAACTGTTGAGCAGCTTCAATCACTTGACAGCATGAGCAGAGCAGCTTGAGTTGTTTTGCTCTGGCAGCTTGAACTTTTACACTGGCAGCTCGAGTTTCTTCAACTAGCAGCATGAACTTTGGATTTACATATAAAATCTACTAACAGTCTGAGAAGTCTAACTAACAGTTTGAACATACTTAAACTATTTCCCAACAATCTCCCCCTAACTTAAATTCTTTACACAAGACTTTAAGTTCTATACAAAAAAAAAATGGAAATGAATAAGTAAACTGTTATTTACAAACCAAGGCTTTCAAAAACTTATAATTGTGCAAGTTTCTGATCTATAGCCTTCAAAAATTCTCTCTTCATCTCTTCTTTATCACAAGATATCCTAACAGATTTTATTTGGAGCAGCATATCTTTTGAAAAACTATAAAACTCGAGATTGAAGAAAATACCAGACCCATCTGTGAATTTAATTCTGTATGTCCTTGACTTGACAAACAGATCAACTTGTTTGATCTTTTTCCCTTTCTTCTCAGCATCTTCTATCTCTTTTCTTGCAAATTCAGGGTCAACAACTGAATTTAGATCTCTGATAAGTTGCTTCACTTGTGGTAGGGCAGATCTAACTTGTGTAACAAACCCTATATTGTACATCTTTATTAGCTCATCCCTGGTCAACTTCTGAACAATTTGCCAGAATGTATCAAACTCTTCTTCTGGTCCAGACTCTCTTCTTATTATAAACTTGACCCTTAAATCTCTTTCATCCAGTGACTTAGCATACCAGTAATTAATCAAAGGCTTTGTAAAATCATGCTGATCAATCAGCTTCTCTATCTCCATTGCCTTTTGCAGTTGTTGCTCAAATAGCACCCTCTTAACCTGATGCAGCTTTGCTTCTGATGATGGATCAGATGAAGGAGTAACAGCTTGATCTGTGGGAGCAGGTTCACTGGCAGCAGCTTCTGTTTGGACTGATTTCTTTGATGATTGGACTTCTTGAGATGGTTGGACTTCTTGGGAGACTTTTATTTTCTTTCTTTTCTCCATTTCTTTATCATGTATCTCTTGCAGCTTTTCAGTAGTCATGGACTGAGCCATTTTCTTTGGAATACCTGCTGCAAAGGCCAAATTGATTAAGAATCTTCTGTGCTCAGCCTTGGTGTGCCCTGTTGGCATCTTTCTCTTCTTTTCACCTTGTTTGCCCACAAACCCTTTTAGGTAATCACCTAATGTCTCATCATCATCTATTGGGGGCTGGGCTTGCTTATCTAATTCTTTGTCCATTTCTTCTGCCAATTTCCTGGCAACTTCAGCATCAAAGGCAATCTGGGCTTCTTTGGATGAGAATTTGTGCTTTGGAGACTCAATAAGGATGCCCTTGCCCTTGTCTTTTGCAGAAGAAGATGTTGCTTGGACTGTACTTGATGGAGCTTGAACTCTTTCCCTTAGAACAACTCCAGTTGCTTTTGGGGCAGCAGCTTGAGTTTCTAGGCTAACAGCTTGAGAAGCTGTTGGGACTGCTAGCCTAGAAGATGGAACTGTTGATGCTGTTTGGACTGATTTGGGAACCTCCTGATTCACCCCCTTTTTGGAAGCATTGGTTTGGTCAGAAGGACCTACAACCTTTGCCCCTTGGGTTTGAATCATCTGCTCTAATTTCATGATTTTATTTCCACAGAGGGTGAAACCTTTGTGAAGATAATCCATTCTTTTATTCTGAGCAGCCTCTGCCTGCTTGATGCAAAAATTTGAGCCCCCTGTGCAGCAATGTTGGACATCTGATATTCCAACATGGCTACAACAGGTTTCAGCTTGGGATCCGTCAAGAGCATGAGTTGCAGACTTGTCTCAAGATCAGAAAACACCTGAGGTGCTTGTGATCTATCACTGACATTAATACCAGAAGTAGAAACTTCTGGGCCCCTCTGTTCTTGGTTCTGGGGACTTCCAGCTTGTGTTTGCACACTGGCTGTTGCCATGGGTGTGGTCTTAGATATGTTGGCACTGGCCTGTGCTTCTTTTGCAGAAACATCAGTAGTGCCAGCCACAGAACCCATATGAACCATCTCTGATGAGATGTTCACCTCCTGAGTGAGGATGGGAGTTTCCTCAATTGGTTCCCTTTGGATATTCTGTGCAGAAGTGTCCTCCTGCACAGGGATGTATAGCTCTTGTCGATGGGAGGAGGAGGAAGGAGCTCCTGGTCCCCTTTTCCTTTTGTATAGAAATCTGAGTGGGCGAGTTGGCTGTTCAAAAGGATCAGAAGGAATTTGTGTATCATGAGGAGGGGGTTGGGGTCCTGGGGGTGTAGCAGTGATGATAGGCTGAGCCTACTCAGGACCCTCTCCTCTGTGTTGTGGAATGATGTTCATCATTGCAGAAGGCAATGGAACATCAACACTCAAAAAATTGGCACTATGTTTCAAAAGTCTCTTTATAGAGGATAGTGAGTGCCTGTGGGAAACATGTATCCGTTTATGTGTATGAGAAGTGGTGCAGGTGTGTGCAATGATTGCTGCCAAAAATCTGGGATACATCAAAAATTTCCCACTCTTTAGGGAATGATGCCTTAACATCCCCTGAAAAATCATATTAGAAAAATTGAACTGTTGGCCTGTTGAAAAGCACACTAAGGCAGTGGCAATGTTAGATGAAAATTCAGACCAACCAGTTCTTTTGGGGCTCATGCACTGCTGAATAATATGTACAAGAAATTTCCATTTAGGAGAAAAATGGGCTTTTAAGAAAGTAAAAGAATCAGCAGGACCCCTATAACCTATATTAAAAAGACCTGTATGTAAAGCATCAAGAGTTAGGTCAGTTATACCTGTGGCATCTTGAAGATGCAAGTGGCTTCGAATGGATTCCTCAGTAATGGTGATGGGAGTGCCATCAATCTTTGATATTATAGAAGGAATTCCATTTATGGATTGAACAGTGGCATGATGCCAGAACTGTTCGATATGCGATATGTAAATGGTGGGGTTTATATGGAGTGCATGATGGATATGAGAGTGTCGTAGAAAGTCCATCATGTCATGGAACGGTTGAAGGTCTGAGTGTTTTAGCGAGTAGGGAAGACAGTTGTGTTCCTTAATAAACTCCATTGTTGATCAAACGAAGGGTTTAGGGTTTTGCAAAGATGTGTGTGTGAATCGTTCAGAGAGAAAGGAAGGCCGTGGAAGAAATTTTGTAACTGGTAGTTACAACTGAACGAAACTAGGACCTTTAAAGGTTTTGAAAAGGTTGGGTCCCGCGCACACACATTAAAGAATTACCTAAATACCCTGCACACTTTGACAGATCAAGTGAATAACTAGCAGTCCGAGAAAATGAACTAGCAGCATGAGAAAATACTCATGCTGTTAGTTTAAAAATTATGCATCTTTTCAATGAAACAGTGTCTCCCCCTTAAATAAGCATACTGAGTAGATAATAATGAAAACCAATTAATCCATGTTTACCATACCAATATTTGATACTAGGAAAGTGAACCTTCCTACATCAAAAGGTTTTGTAAATAGATCAGCTAACTGATCATCTGTATGTATTTTGGTAACTTGAATTAACTTCTTTTCATTACAATCTCTGATAAAGTGAAATCTGATTTCTATATGCTTGGTTTTTGGGAATTTCACTGGGTTTTGCACAATGCTGATTGCACTTGAGTTGTCAATATAAATAGGAGTTGATAAGAAATTCATACCATAGTCTCTTAGTTGATTTTGAATCCACATTACCTGGGAGCAGCAGCTTGCAGCTGCTGCATATTCTGCTTCAGTGGATGATGTGGACACAGTTGATTGCTTTTTGCATTGCCAAGAGACCAATCTTGCTCCTAAGTATTGACATCCACCACTTGTGGATTTCCTGTCAATGTTGCATCCACCATAGTCACTGTCAGAATAAGCAGTTAGTACAAGGGGAGACTCTTTAGGATACCATAGGCCTAAGTGTGGTTGGCCTTTAAGGTATCTAAAGATTCTCTTAACAGCAACCAAGTGAGAGTCCTTTGGAGAGCATTGAAACCTAGCACACACACAGACAGCAAACATGATATCAGGTCTGGAAGATGTTAGATACATAAGAGATCCTATAAGAGATCTGTATAAATGAATATCCACATCTATGCCATCTTTGTCTGTATGAAGCTCCTTATGAGGATCCATTGGAGTGCTTGCAGCTTTGGTGTCTTGATATCCAAATTTGTCCAGTATGTCCTTCACATACTTTGATTGGCTTATGAAGAGACCTGTAGGCTTCTGCTTAACTTGTAATCCTAGAAAGAAAGTGAGTTCTCCCATTGAGCTCATTTGGAACTTTTTGTGCATTAAAGCCTCAAACTCGTTGCACAAACAATCATTGGTTGAACCAAAGATGATGTCATCAACATAGATTTGGACAAGCAGAATCTCATCTTTGATAGACTTGGTGAAAAGTGTTTTGTCCAGAGTGCCTCTCTTGAATCCATTCTGTAGAAGGTATGATGACAGAGTGTCATACCATGCTCTGGGGGCTTGATGGAGACCATAGAGAGCCTTGTCTAGCTTGTACACCCTGTCTGGATACTTGTAGTCTTCAAAACCAGGAGGTTGGAACACATATACCTCCTCTTCAATTGTCCCATACAGAAAAGCAGACTTGACATCCATTTGATACACTTTAAATCCTTTGAAGCTTGCATAAGCCAAAAATAATCTGATGGCTTCAATTCTTGCTACTGGAGCAAAGACATCATCATAATCTATGCCTTCTTCTTGAGTGTACCCTTGTGCTACTAGTCTTGCTTTGTTCTTGATGACTATCCCTCTCTCATCTTTCTTGTTTCTGAACACCCATCTTGTACCAATTGCTCTCTTACCTTTAGGAAGATCCACCAGAGTCCATACATTCTGAATTTTGAACTGTAGAAGCTCTTCTTGCATAGCCTCAATCCAGGATGAATCTTTTAATGCTTCTGATGCCTTTTTAGGTTCTAGTTGAGACATGAAACAGGCGTTCTCAAAGGCAGCTAGGCTGAATTCAGGAACTGTTTGTTCAGCAGCAGCAGTCTCATTTTGAACCATTTTCCTTGTTTGTACAGGAGTGCTTGGATCACCCAGTATTTGATTGAGAGGATGATACTTGTGAACCCTTAGTGTAGGCTCTCTCTCAGTCTGAAAAGAGGATCCAAGATTTGTATCATCTCCATCAGGACCAGTGAAAGGATCAGCTTCAGGAACAGCTTGACTTGAATCTGGGATTGTGTCCCTTTGTGTTGGAGCTGTTCTCTGAGGACTTGGGAGTGGCACTTCAGTATCTGGATTTGCATCATGTTGAGCATTCAGGACCCCTGGAGGATCACAAGACAGAAGTGGTAGAGTGGTGTAATCATCCCAACTTGTTGAATCTGCAGCAGTCTGAAACTTTGAGCCAACAGCTTGAGAAGTTGTATTGGCAGTATGAGAATTTGTGTTAGCAGCTTCAACCCTGTATGCATCAGCTTCTGCAGTATACTCAACAAAGCTCAGAGAATTTGTTAGTGAATCTAAATCAAACAACCAATCAGGACCAGTGCCTTTGATATTAGCAGTATTTTCATTAAATTCAACATTGGCACTTTCTTCAATGGTTTTAGACACACTGTTATATACTCTATAGGCTTTGCTTTGAATTGAGTATCCTACAAAGAATCCTTCTTCGGCTTTACTTTCAAACTTCCCTAAGTGAGTCTTAGTGTGAAGGATAGTACATGGGCATCCAAAAGGCTTGAAGAAAGCTATTTGGGGACTTCTGTTATGGAATAACTCATAGGGAGTTTTCTCTTGTGATTGGACAACCTGAACCCTATTCAGAACATAACAGGCTGTATTAACAGCTTCTGCCCAGAAAGTCATTGGCAGATTTGAATCAGCTAACATTGTTCTAGCAGCCTCAATTAATGTTCTGTTCTTTCTTTCAGCTACACCATTTTGCTGTGGTGTTCTTGGTGCACTATATTGTCTAGCAATGCCTTTGGACTCACAGAAACTGTTTAGAATGTGATTTTTAAATTCAGTTCCATTGTCTGATCTTATCACCTTAACTTTGGAATTGGATTGGTTTTCTATCTTAAGGATAAAAGACTTAACTAGTTCAGCAGTTTCATCTTTGGACCTAAGAAAGTAAACCCAAGTAAATCTGGTGAAATCATCAATAATAACTAAACAGTAAGCCTTTTTATTCAAACTCAAAACAGATGTTGGACCAAATAGATCCATATGAAGCAGCTGAAGAACAGATGAGATTGAATTTACTTCTTTGGCCTTATGAGAAGTTTTGTGTTGCTTACCTTTAAGACATGCTACACAATGATCATCACAAATGAACTCCTTTTGTGGTAAACCTCTTACCAGATTCTTTTTAACTAAAGCATTCATGGACTTGAAGTTCATGTGACACATCCTTCTATGCCAAAGAGCAGACTCATTGGATGATGCTTTGGATATCAAACAGCTTAAAGTATTTGATTTAGATAAAAGATTTGTGTCCAGACAGTAGACATTGTCCTTTCTTGGTGTTCTTAGTAAAACTAGATTTTCAGGAACTTTGAAATCTTTTGAAAGAACAATGCACTCAGAATCTGTGAACAAAACAATGTTTTGTTTGTCACAGATTTGAGAGACGCTTAATAAATTGTACTTAAGCTGTTCAACATACAAAACATCATGGAATGTCATGTTGCCTGCATTAACGGTACCTTTACCTGTAACCTTACCTCTTTTCGAGTTGCCTCCAAATGCAACAAAACCTCCATCAAAACCTTTGAAATTTGACAAGCACTCAGAATTGCCTGTCATGTGCCTAGAGCATCCACTGTCCAAATGCCATCTTGTTCTATGAGAAGACCTGTGGTTGCCCTGCACAGATAACAGCTTAGTCAGTAGTGGAGTAAACCCAAACCAAATTGGTTTTGGGTTGGCCTTGTACAGTGACATAACTAAATACTGTTTTTGACTTCTTATATTTAGTGAGATCTACTGATGGAGTCTTTGGAGAGTATTTGGTGATAATATGAGGTATCCAACTATTTTGATCATCTTTTCTTCTAACAGTCTCAAGATGATTCACTAGCAGTTCCAGATTGATGCTCAGCAGTCTGATCTTTTGTTTTAGTGATAACAGCTTCAGTTTTTGCACTAACAGCTTCAGATTTTGACTTAGCAGTCTGATCTTTTGTATTATCAGTTTGAGCTGAAGATTTGTCCTTGACACACCATATTTGTTTAAAACTTGATTTAGGCTTTGCCAAAACTTGTTTTTGATGTGTGGACTGTTTTTTATTAACTTTTGAAAACCTGTGATCAACTGTTTTCTTTGGAACTGATGTGGAAGGTTTCACCTTTGAGTGCTTTGCCTGAATAGGATTTGATTTTGTGTGATGCACAGTCTGTTTTGCAACAGCTGGTTTATAAAAACAATCCTTGGCTAAGTGATTCTTCCTTCCACATTGAAAACACCTTTTGACAGTTTGAATGGGAGAACCAGACTTTTCTGTCAATTTCTGGTTCTTGTTTCTCTGATTTCCTCTTACCTGCTGTTGTTTAGGAAACTTTTGGACACCATGCTTTTGGCATGTGCAGACAGAAACAGTTTTACCTCTTTTATTTTCTTTTGATGAAGATGCAGTGTTACAGTTAGAATGTACAGAAACTTGTGGAGTAGCATTGCAGACACTCATCTTCTCTTTTCCTTTCTTACTGGGAGCTTCAACCTCTATGGGTGCACTCATTGTGTCACAGTCTTTATTGTGAATCTTATCTTTCTTTGATTCAAGACTGTTATCAAGGATAGGATCTACAATAGTCATAGACTCATCTAGTGGTTCATTGACAAGTCTATCAGCAACCTCACTCATTGGATGAATGTACTTGTTGTTGTATGGAGGTGGAGTAGCTCTGTATCCTATTCCTTCTTTGGGATTAACCTGAGATTTTACTCTATCTTTAAATTGGACTTCCATTAGGTGTTCCAGCTTTTGATTTGCTAACTTAAAGTTTCCTAGATCTATGTTAACAGATTCTAGTTTCTTATTAACCTCTAACACCTTTTGTTCAGTCTCTTCTACCTTTTTATTCAGAGATTCTATTTTCTTAATTAGCTCCTTTTTCTCCCACTCATGATAGGTTCTATCATAGCCCATTTGAATCTCATTATCCTTATAATCATTGATCTGTTTTTCCAGATCTTCTATGGCTTGCATGTATTCATATCTCCTTTCTTCCATCTTAGCTAGAGTTTTGCACATGCTCTCATTATGATCTCTGTACTTTTTAACCATATTTTTGCATGATTGAGAGCAGAGTTTAGAATTTACCTCAGATGGTAGTTCAGTGGAGGAGACATTTGATGTTTCTGCCATTAGAGCTTGATTTTGAAATTCTTCCTCTGTCTGATCACTCCAGTCAAACACATTGTCTTCTTGAGAGACAAGTGCTGTTGATGATGATGTCTGATTGGGCTGTGAAGTCCTTGATGGCTGTTGTCCTTGAGATCGGCATTCTCTGGCAAAGTGACCAAGCTTATGACATTTATAGCATTCAACTTTTGATTTGTCAAAAGCTGGTTTGCCTTCTGTTCTGGCTTGAAAGTTGGTCCTTCCAGTTCTTTTAAGAAATCTTTTGGCCCTCATGGTCAGCATTGCATGTTTCCATTTTAAATCCATCTCTTCAAGATCATCTGGATGAATTTGTTCCAAGTCGTCAACATTTAGAGCAAATAATCCATCATTGGCAACAAAAGCCTCATAGTGAGTTTCAGTAGAGCTGCCATCACCACCTGAAAAAGAATCACAGTTATTAGATTTTTCAGAAGACAGAACAGCAGTATTGTGATTATAAGAAAAGGATTTCTTTTTAGCATCAATCTCAGTCTCAAACACTCTTAGACTGTTATACAGATCATCCAATTCTATCTCATCAAGAGTGTCTTTTGTTCTCCATTGTGCAGCATAGACTGTCCATTCTTCTCCAAGAGATCTGAGAAACTTTCTGTTGACTTCATCTTGATCCAGATTGACTTTTGCACTTTCCAGTTCACTTATCAGTTTGTTGAACCTATCAAAAATTTGAGTAAGGTTTTCATTCTTGCCACCAGAAAAGTTCTCATACTGCTGTTTCAAGAGATCCTTTTGGTTTCTCTTGGTACTGGCATTACCAGCAAATCTTTTCTCTAAGGCATTCCAAAGAGAATGAGCAGTATAAAACTTTTTGAACTGATGTTGATAAGCATTAGGAATGGCTATTTGTAAAAGTGTAAGTGCTTTCACTTCATTCATTCTAGCCTTCCTTTCAAGTTCAGTTTTTGGAGGAGTTTTGACTGGTTTTCCCTCATCATCAAGTTCTGGATCAACTACAGGAGGAAATTCAACAGCTTCCCATATGGCATAATCAATGAATTGAATATGCTGTTGAATCCTGAGTTTCCACATCTCAAACTCAGTGGGCTTGAGCATAGGCACTTTGAGTCCTTGCCCAGATCCACTGCTGCTATTTTCAAATTCCATTGCAAAACAATTAAAAATTTAAAAGAAAGTTTTCGACTTTGAAAAACAAAGAACGACCTGTGGTTCTGATACCACTTGTCAGGATCTAAAACTGAATTACCAAGATTAACTGATTTGAATTTATCAGAGTATAAATCAATAATCTTGCTTTGAATCAAAGTTTAATCAAGAAGTTTGCGGAATAACACTTAATTATTTTAACAAAAACTTTCAGAATCAATAATGAATAAACACACAATAATTAATCAAGACTGTTTGTATTGCTGAATTCAATGATTACAATCACCTCTAATCTGTTTGATTAGACGAAGAACACAGACTGTTCTTAGGGTTTTACAACCTTAGAGGCTTATGAAAACTCTATCAATAAAGCAATTACAGACTCAAAATATGCAGAAAACTCTTATACAATAGAAAGACCTATTCTATGTATTTATATTGCTTCTTGATATGTTTCCTTGACGAATGATGACTTCTCTGATAGTAGATATGCTGGAATCTTCATGTAGATATCTTTTCCTGAAAATCAGCACTTTCTGTTTATGAAACTGTTGAGCAGCTTCAATCACTTGACAACATGAGCAGAGCAGCTTGAGTTGTTTTGCTCTGGCAGCTTGAACTTTTACACTGGCAGCTCGAGTTTCTTCAACTAGCAGCATGAACTTTGGATTTACATATAAAATCTACTAACAGTCTGAGAAGTCTAACTAACAGTTTGAACATACTTAAACTATTTCCCAACAAATCTCTTTGTTTTTCATAATCTCATTTCTTCTGAGATTCTCCCGTTATTTCCCTTAGTGTTAATTCTTTCAAGAAAATCTGATTCTTTTCAAATCATATATCAAATTTTCTATTTCATTCTGATATCTCCCAACTCATCATTTCCCCAAATTCATTCTGGATTTCATCTCCCAATTCATCAGAGCTGAAAATTCTAATTAGTCTTTGTATGATATCTCATGAGCTGAAATGCTTAAGATTATTTCTGATGACTCCGATTATGCACTTAACTATGTGATAGGCATAAATATCGCTTCTATGGTCTAACCAGAACCGAAAGACCTACCCAAGAAGCAAACCACTTATAGTTTGTGTGGGTAAGGGTTCTTTTAGTCTATTATTTGAGAAGTGTCAGTTATCACGGGATACTGACAGGGTCGAAAGTGAGCCGGAGGGAGCTTAGTTGAAAAATGCTGAGAGTTGAGAGTTGAGAAAGGATTTAAAGAAAAGATAATCCTACCTACACTGTGTCGGCTGGGTAAACCTCAAAATCTATCAAGCCCTACGTGACTTGATATTGAAAAAGACGTCATGGACCCAGTGACGCATGCACTTAACCCCACCAACTACTCAGTTATCTCTCAAAAGATTTCTGTTTCAATAATCACGGAGATATAACACATTTCTATCGATATATCATTTGCATATTATTGATATTGAAACAAGAAAGACATTTGCTCCGGTCTCCAATTTCATTTGATGCACATTTTGTCTAGAGCTGATTATATACACTTTTAGGACACATCGAGTCTGAAAGTCTGTGTGACTATAAACTGCTAGTACAAAGTGACTAAGCCGGAACAAATAAGAGTGATTCTTTCAAGATAAAGGATTTCACGATGACTATTTGGAAATCCTACCAGTGTTAACATCATTCCAGCGCTGAACGTAGGTCACATAGATATTGTCTATTGTGCAAACAGGAATCCTATGTGGACCTGGACTCGTTATCTCACAAAATGAATGTGGTTCCACAAAGTTGAATAGCTTTCTTTTTGTTCTGAAAAGACGTAGTTTCAATTCGAGGGGGAGTGAATTCTTTGAGGGGGAGTGAGATAGATTTGTTTAGTATAGGGGAGTACATTGAGGGGGAGAAAATCAATTTGTAATCATTTCTAAGTTGTAATTGTTGTTGTATTTCTTCTACTATATATTCAATGCTTTAATGTCTCTGAAGACTTTTGCATGATGGTCATAATTCTTATGATCAGCATGAGGGGGAGAAAAGCTAGAGTTCAGAGACAACGGTTGAGTAGATTGAAGTCAACTGAAGACAATTACAACAACTTATCAAGACAATTGATAAAGGGAGAGAATCGAAAGCTATTCACGATCTAAGGGGGAGTGTACTTACAAGAAAAGAGAAGATCATAAAGAAGAGATGTGAATATCAGAGAGAGACAATAAAGAAGAAGATTTTATCAGAAGATTCAGAGATCAAAGAAAAGAAGAAGATTCAAGAAAAGAATCAACCTGAATAGAGAACTTTAATTGAAAATTGTTTTCATCTCTAAGGGGGAGATTGTTGGGTACAATTTATAGTAGAGTTGAAAACAATCTATATTGTATAAAGTTCAGGGGGTTGTGTTGTAATTACTTAATAGTTATCTTTTGTATAAATACTTGTTAGTTAACAAAAGGTGAATACAACAGATTATAGAGAATAGTTTGTCAAGCAAGAAAGCTCAAGAACTATCATTGTAATATCTCTTATTCTCTCTATAATCATACGGTATTCTGTGATTTGTGATAATTGTTCATATGTTTATGTTTAATGTTGATTAAATTGTTGAAATGTGAAATAACAAAAATGTTTTTTATTACTATTAAATATAATTAATTTGTTGTTACAACTCATGGTTTAATGATACAATTATTATATTTAATTATTAATAAAAAATGGTTTTTTATTATTACAATTAAATATAATTAATTTGTTGTTACAACTCATCTCCTATAAAAGGGATGGAGATGTAAACACCAAAATACACTTGATACACTTGAAAGACTTGGAAAACACTTTGCATTCTTGAAACTTTTTGCGCTTTAACGGCAAGACGTTGTTGCTTCCAAGAACGAAGAACACCTTCAATTCACGTGATTTTTCAGGCAAGTTGGTTACCTCCGGCAGTACACGCTGCTTTGGCTGTTGTACCCTGGGAAACAGACTTCGAATCTGTTTTAAGGGAATCGTGTCAAACACGAGACTCGGCCTTCTTTTTCGTATTGTAATTTAACTTTCAGTATTGTTATTTCCTTTACTTGTAATTTTAATTTCAGTATTTTATTTATTTTCGTGTATTGTAATCTCATTTCTGAATTGTAATTACATTTCTTATATTTTATGATTGGTATCGGGCACACTATTCCTACATGGAATGCATCATCGTTGTTGTAAATTGCATCATCATTTATGGGTTAATGTTGAACACGAAGATGAAAATTTAATAGAGTGTAACATTATTTTTTGACGAAGTGTATCGTTGTATTCTGATGTATCGTCGTTTTAGAATATAAACATAATGATTTCTGATGCATCGGCGTTTTAGATGATGATTTAGTTAAGATAATGATGATTACTGATGAAGACGAAGATTGTTAAAAATAAAGATAATTTTTATGCATCGTCGTTTGGAATTTTTTAAAATTTAAAATTATGTATAAGTTACGAAATTTGTAAATTTAGAATGATGTATGAATCATGAAATTTTTAGTTTTAGAATTAGGTATAAATTGTGAAATTTCTAAATTTCAATATAAAAAATGATGAAATTTTATAATCAAAAAAATATATATGTCCAAAATACTCTTAAGCATATATTTTTAAGTGCATTATGATAATTTCATTTAAGAGCATATATGCATCTAATTTAAAGGTTAAGGATGGTTTCCCAAGTTTTTCCGATGCATGAAGGTTTTTCCAATGAACTCACCTTTTATATATATATATATATATATATATATATATATATATATATATATATATATATATATATATATATATATATATATATATATATAAAATTGGTTTCTTGAGCGTACCCAAATTTTCAAACTTAACGCTCGAAAACCACACATTGAATTGGCACAATCGATTCGAAATATCAAAACTGAAATAAGAAAACCATCGTGAGTAACATGAGATTGTTCTTGCTGCTTCATCTCCATCTCCATCATCAAGTAAGTCATTTATCAAAAAAAAGAAAAAAAACAAATTCAACTCAATTTTTTTGAAGATCTTATGCAATTAATCATCAACTGAATATTATTTTCTTCTCCATCTACTGTTCAAATGCGTTTTTTTTTCTTTTTCGGTTTTCTCAAATTCAACTTCCAAATTTCTGAAACATGATGATTTTAGTAGTGCACGAAAGGTGTTCGATGAAATGTTTGAAAGAAGGTTATATCGGATCACAAAGTTTTGTATAGGAATTGAATATAAACGAATTTGTTTTATAATTATACTGAATATGCATCTTATGAATCTAAATAATCTTACATTTAAGCTGTTGTGAATGATCATATAACACTGGTGAATAATCAATGTAATGTGATAAATGGTCAAACAAATTTGTTAAACAGTCAAATAAGTGTGGTGAATGATCAAATAAGTATTGTAATAGTCAAATAATTCTGGTAAATGATCAAATAAGTGTTCTAAATGATTATATAACACTAATGAAGCATCAAATAAGTGTTGTGAATGACCATATAACATTAGAATGAATGGTCTGATGATCATATAGCACTATGAATGATCAATAAAATGAGATAAATCATCAAATAAATTTGATAAACAATTATCAAATTAAGTGTTGTGAATGATCATATCACATTAACGAATTATCAATTAAGTGTTGTGAATGATCAATATACTATGATAAATGGTCAATAAGTCTGATACACAATTGAATAAATGTGGTAAATGATCACATAAGTATTGTGAATGGTTAAATAATTCTGATAAATGATAAAATAATTATTATGAATAATCAAATAAGTGTTATGAATGATCATATAATAACACAAACGAATGATCAAATAAGTGTTGTAAATGATCATATAACATTAAGGTGAATGGTCAAATGATCAATATTAATAAGTTTAATGAATGATCAAATAGTTATTGAAACACACTTCCAAATAAAATAAATGTTTCACAAACAATTAACAATAATTATCAGAATATACTTGCGGAAATGTGGTTAAATTTAAATTTTCAATATTCAAAGGCCATCAACATGATACTTTCCACTTTGTCACCTATTAATGACCAAAGTGTGGGGTATCATGGATCGAAGTAGTAGGGGTTTACAATTTTTAAACATCTAAAATAGTTAACCATGGATAAAACTAAATTCATTCACGCGCATATACCAAAGCGGGAGTCTACTAAATCCCCACCCAAAGCTTTATCAAAGACATGCGAAAACAATGGAGCCGCTAGTCAAAGTTCAATCCACTATCAATATGGTCCAGCGTGCCCCTTTCTTTTATCATGAAAGGTTAACAACTTAAAGTGGGTCAACAAAGTTGAGTGAGTTGCTAGATTAGAAGGAATACATAACATACATGCATGCAATGATAAGCGACGAGTATGTCCAATAACCAAGATGATCAAGTGCTCAATTTAGGCTTAGAGCTGGCCCAACATTATTGCTCAATTTAGGCTTAGAGCTAGCCCAACATATTGCTTAATTTAGACTTAGAGCTAGTCCAACGTCTTGCTCATTTTAGGCTTAGAGCTAGCCCAACATTATTGCTCAATTTAGGCTAGAGCTAGCCCAACATATTGCTCAATTGAGGCTTAGAGCTAGCCCAACATATTGCTCAATTTAGGCTTAGAGCTAGCCCAAAATTATTCATGGATATCCAGGTGAGGTCAATTGAAAGCATACCAAGTATGATGAGGTCCAATGTGCCTCACACAAGCCCAAATAAATCATTCATAGAAGGAATGAAAGCAAGTATGCAACAACTATCAACATGTCAACAAATAGCTCCACTAGGTATTCAACGAGGTATAGCTTCACAAAGTGTATCAGGTATAGTGAGGTCCAACGTGCCTCACATAAGCCTAAATAAATCATTCGTAGAAGAAATGAAATTAAGTATGCAACAAATATCAATATGTCAACAAATAGCTCCACTAAGTTTTCAGTGAGGTATAGCTTCACAAAGTGTATCAGGTATAGTGAGGTCCAACGTGCCTCACATAAGCCAAAATAAATCATTCGTAGAAGAAATGAAATTAAGTATGCAACAAATATCAATATGTCAACAAATAGCTCCACAAAGTACTCGACAAGGTATAGCTTCTCAAAGTATATCAAGTATAGTGAGGTCCAACGGGCCTCACATAAGCCCCAGATAAATCATTCATAGAAGTAATGAAAGCAAATATACACCACTATCAATATGTCAACAAATGGCTTCACAAAGTATTCCACGAGGTATATCTCTACAATCATATCATGTATGGTGAGGTCCAAGGTGCCTCACGTATGCCCAAATAAAGCATTCATAAAAGAAATGAAAGCAATTGCGGAACAACTATCAGTGCATTAAAAAATAACTCCACAGAGTGTCCAGTGAGGTATAGTTCTACAAAGCATATCAAGCATCGTGAGGTCCAAAGTGCCTCACATAAGCCCCAGATAAATCATTCATAGAAGTAATGAAAGCAAATATACACCATTATCAATATGTCAACAAATGGATTCACAAAGTATTCCACGAGGTATATCTCTACAAAGCATATCACGTATGGTGAGGTCCAAGGTGCCTCACATATGCCCAAATAAAGCATTCATAAAAGAAATGAAGGCAATTACGGAACAACTATCAGTGCATTAACAGATAACTCCACAGAGTGTCCAGTGAGGTATAGTTCTACAAAGCATATCAAGCATCGTGAGGTCCAACGTGCCTCACATATGCCCAAATAATCATACATGTGAGAATTGAGGGTACATATGCATCTTCTATCACAATATCAACAATTAACTCTAGATGTATCAAATAAAAGCATATCAAGTGTGGTGAGGTCCAAGGTACCTCACATATGTCCAATGAATCAACATGTAAGAACTGAGAGTAAATAGGCTACTATTATCAATGTATCAACAATTAGCTCAACAACATGTTCAACGAGGCAAAACAACAATATACATGAACATTATGTAATACTAATGCTAGAACTCATAGTGATCGGTTTATAGGATTTCCAAGCCTTCCAACGAAGTCACATTAGCCCCAAGAATGGCTAAAGCTTGCAATCAAGCTCCTTTAGACTCGATTCACCTAAAAGCATTCATAACGCGCTACCCGTAAGCCCCCGAACACAATATAAGCCCCTAAGAGTATTGGGAAATCAAACCGAAAGTTCTTAGTACAAATGAGGCCCTACAAGTTCCGGAATGGATCAAAGGCCCTCAAACCCTTTAAACACTTAATTTAGAGGTGTAATGAACGTATAGGACCCAAGCATCGACCCCCGACCAAGAAAAATCAAATTTTGGGCCAGACACATGGTCATGGCACGGCCAAGGGGTAGGTCGCACCGCTACCAACCCCCTTCCCCCTCTGACTGCACCTTAAATGCCCAAAAATGCATTAAAACACTCCAAAACTCTCATAAATGCTTCCGACAATTGAAATGGACTTTACCAACCATATAATTAGAATATTAAGGTCCCTTAAACACCTATAAACATACTAGAACCATTTCATAACATTCCATGATCCCGCGGAGTTCATACGGACTCCGAACGAGTCAGAAAATGACCGAAAACTCCAACCGACGACATCGAGCTCCAATTGAGCTTGGATTCATTTCCAACCAATCCCATAGCCATATTAAACATATTTGGGCCATGTTTAGACATTCAAATTACATCTAAGCATAAAAATTCAATCCCAAAATGTTTTGGAACTCATTGAGGCATTTTACCGAACACTTGGCGTGCGGTTTAGCCTTAAAAGACCATTTTGAGTTCTTGCACATATTTTGTGTTTCCCAACTCAAGAAAACACTTTAATAACACAATTGAACACTTTACAAACACAATATAGTATAACATATAATTTTATTGCTTCATGGAGTTCATACGAACTCCAAACGGGTTCCAAATGACCAAAACCCCAACTAAGCCTTCAAAACTCCAAATGAGTTCCTACTAGCTTCCAATTAATTCCATTGCTATTAGTAACATTATTGGACCATAATATATCATATGAATTATGCAAAAACACTATAAACCCATCTCATCCACCATTAGAGCTCAAATGGAGCTCCAACTTGGGTTTTTACCCAAATCACCAATTCCAACCCACTAAATCACGAACTTATGACTCAAATATGATTATAAACCATAAACATTAACATATACATGATTTTTTAGTCGTTTACTAACTTAACCCAACAAAATCCACTTAGGGTTCCATTCTCCATCAATGGAGAAATGGAAAAGATGAAGAAGATGGAGAAGAGTAGAGATGATTATACCTTCAATATGCTTCTAATATCAAGATTTTGAGCTTCAATCTTCAACTTTTCTCATCAAAACCCCCAAAACCCTAGCTCCCTTCTGTTCTAAAATTTGCAAAAATGAAATTGTGTGTGTGTGTGGTCTTGAACGACCAAAGAGAAGAAAGGGGGGAGGGATATTGGCCTTTGGTCATCCCAAGCCTCCATCTTTCATCCATTTGGCAATCTAACCCTTCCACAACTCTTTCATTTTTTTCTAAATAAAACTACAATGCTCGTCAAGAAACCAAGAACGCGACGAACACTCGAATTGCTCTGATACCACTTGTAAGGTTACCTCTGTACGGATTTGATCTTGACGCGACACTGTCCAACGAGTGCGGAATCCGCGTTAGGGGTTTAACGGATCGATCACACACAGAAACCAGAGACGAACACAATGATAGTCTAGATGCAACAATTAAATAATTCAATACCCAACCAAGTAGTTTTGACATAATTATATTAAATGGATTCAAACACTAAATTAAACCATTTTTATGTCATACTAATCATTATTTAGTTGTCAAAGTACATTACCTATTTTTGTCATTTCAGTACAACTCAACATTTTATTTTTCTTTAATCATTCAAGTCACAATAATAGCAATCATCACTAATATTTGGTAATTAACTCATAATATTGCACTTAAGTTCACAAGTATAATTGTTTCATAAAGTTAATTACCCTTTTAATTATTGGGGTGTTACAGTTATGATGAATGATAAATGTAGAATTACTATGATGAATGATCAAGTTATAAGTGTATGGATCTCCGAAAAAATACACATGATTCAAACAAACTTTAATAAATAGCAATATAAAAGATTATGATTTGAAAAACTACATGATTTCTAAATGTTAATTATATTTATGTTACCAGTGATATCATGTTTTTTAATTTCATATTCTATATGATTTCTTCATATCAGTTCAACGTTAAAACTTTATTATTAATTTGTTATTTAAGTTTATGTATTCTAAAATCTAATAACGTATCAAACAAATCTATGCATTACATGGATCAATAAATCTATCGATCATTCATCTGTTAATCGCAACACATGGCTAATGTTTTCGATGACCACTTCTTTCACTACAACGTTGCTCTTTGCTCGTCTGTTTCTATGAGTTTGAAGGATCAATTGATATAATATGCTTTTAAAGTTCTATGCGATTGTATTACTCATACATACATTTGGATGATCTTTGACGATGAATATATCATTTTCTATGATATACAATAACCTTTTATTTTATTAATGGCTATGAATTTTTTCAGGGTGAAGGGTGTACTCACCCCTTTCAAATTCACCATTTTGGACACCTCAGCACTACATCAGTTTAATACTCTCCACTATTTCCATTGTAAAACATTAGAATACCTACCATATTCAACTTTTTATCCCAATACTCATTAACTCAATTATTTTAGAGAGAGAAAGAGAGAAGAGCGAGGGAGAGAGAGAAGCCTCACCGCTAAAGGGGGAAGAGCCGATGGGAGGGCGAGGTTGCTGGAGGGGGGACGGTGTTCCCGTCGGGAAAATCCCCCCTGACAAGGTCGTCGGCCTTAACGAGGAGAGTTAACCGGATGCTCTCACTTTGCAACATACACATATGCTTGTTTCTAAATCATTTGAATTTACTCGTATGCAAATTACATATACTATAACCAGTCTAATATACCACTTTTTAATTTATACTTATTCTTATATTCTTCATTATAAGAATAGTAGAATACATGCCTAGAGTCCGGTCATAGTTTGGTAAACTGAGAAACTGAAATCAGGTTCTAATAGCAAAATTTTACTAAATCAAAAGAACAAAATTTAATTGACAATTTTTTAAGAAAAATTAACTGAAAGAATGAAAACGCAAAACATGTGAAAACATGTTGATTTTTATCATAGTAAACCCTAATAAAAAGTTGAAAATATGAAGTGGTTTTCGTGTACATTAAGTAGGCCTTAGTTATGGCCCAAAGGGATACAACCACTTGTAATTCTTTTGGGCTCTGGCTTAAAAAAATTCATGAAATCCGGCAAGTATGGTCATTCGTCGTCAGTAGGGTTTGAGGAAGGTTTCGTGATTCGTGAAGCTGAGAGAGATGGACGTCTCTTTGTTTTAAAAGTACACTTATTACCAATAAGTAACAAACAATTGTTGATTCTATAAGTACCTAATAAATAGAAATGACTACTTATAACTTAATTGAAAAGAACACACTTATTGGATATTTTTACTTACCTAATTAGTGAAAAGCCCATATAATTTTTTTTGAACGGCTGGTGTGGTGGTTATCGCCTAGGCCCAAGTGCCGACAGATCTCGGTTCGATCCTCACCACAATCTCCTAGTTAGATTAAAATCTCCATAGTTAGATTAGTTCATTTGAAGAAGAAACCCTCAAAATCCGCCTCAAGTGAGGATCGAACCCGAGTAACAACCCTTCTCAAGCACCTTATGGAAACTTGGTGGCCACCAGGACAAGCACATATAAATGGTTATTGTAGAAAAAAGAACAGCCCCTATGTGTTCTAATATGTCAAACGTCTTCCTCAAGAAAGATTAAACAATTCTAATATGTAAATTGTACGTCCATACAACACTTATCATATAAAAACAAAGCAATGAAAAATAATTGAGTTAAAAAACATTTATGTTCAAATTGAGTTTTGGTTGGTGTAAAATATTGATTTGAGGAGGAGGAATAACAAAATTGTTTTCTTGAAGCCATTAGATATTCCAGTGTTTACCTTACTGCCGATTCTGCTCGCTTTACCTCTTACTTGACAAGCCTGATATTGTATGACAGGAGCCTGTTGGGTTACCGGTACATCAACCTTTTGATTCTATCTACAAATTGTTTTTGTTTAATAATAATAAAAAGGGTTTATTATTAAAAAAACCAACATGTTTTCACGATTTTTACGTTTTCATCCTTCGATGTTATTTTTTTAAAAAATTCCAGACGTTCATATTTTTTCCTAGTTTTGTGAAATTTGACTATTACAGCCGGTTATAGTTTGGTAAACCGGGTTTTTTAAAAACAAAAAAATCAGGTTCTAATAGCAAAATTTTATTAAATCAAAAGAAAAAAAAAAACCAATTGACAATTTTTCTAGGAAAATTTAACATGAAAGAACAAAATCAAATAATAATAAAAACATGTTGATTTTATCGTAATAAACCCGAATAAAATTTGAAAATATGAAGTGGTTTTCATGTAGGGGTGAGCTCGGTACCGGACCGGTACCGAACCGGTACCGAACCCGAAAATACCGAAACCGAATTTATAGTTTTTGTAGAACCGAATACCGAACCGAATACTTTATTCGGTACCGGTTCGGTTCCGGTACTGGGACCGGTATTCGGTGCCAGTCACTTATTGGGACCGAATAAAGATAAGATACTAAATACCAAACATACATCACCAAATTTTACACCCGAATACCGAATACCGAATTTTTAATACCGAAAACCGAAAAGTAAATACCGAATACCGATCAAAAATACCGAATACCGAATAACAAAAAACTAAACCAATTGTATAGTTCAAAAGTTACAAATATCTTTCAAAACAAATAACGCTAAAAACAAAGAAATACTGATGGAAAATCCAGCAATTGAACTACAAAGATGCCAATTTAAAATGAAAATCCAGCAATTGAAGAATCCCATTGATACAGCCGTGAATCGAAGATATAGCCGTGAATCCCATGTTCGTCTCTCCATATTCGCCCAATGCAGAGGGTGTCTATTCGGCTTCTGCAACTGAAGATAGGAAATCGAAGAGGCAATCGAAGAGGAAATCAGAAAGTCTCTATATTCGGTACCAGCACCGCAAGTCATCTACCCTAGGCGGTACCAAAACCCAGATATTCAAAATAGCATTTAATTTCGGTTCGGTTCGGTATATTCGGTAAAAAAACGGTACCGAAACCGTAAGTACCGAATACCGAATTTTAAGAAATATGAAAACCGAATACCGAACCGAATAAAGTACTTCGGTACCGGTCGGTACCGGTACCGGTCGGTACCGGTACCGGTTCGGTACCGGTTCGGGTTCGGGAAATGATACCCGTCGCTCACCCCTATTTTCATGTGCGTTAGGTAGGCCGCAGTTATGGCCCAAAGGAATACAACCACTTGTAATTCTTTTGGGCTCTGGCTTAAAAGAATTCATGAAATCCGGCAAATATGGTCGTTCTTCGGTCTTTTCCCCCTTTCACCCTGAAGTTCATACAGAAATCACAACGGGATTGATTGATACATCTTCTTCTTCGTTCAAATCCCTCAAAACCCACTCTTCGACCATCATCTTCGTCGCTGAAATCGTCTATTTAAGTCATCTTCATCGTTCAAGGTATTATTCCATCTTTGCTCGATCTTTATCTTTTATGTTGTAAATCGGCTTGAGGGAAGACGGAATCTTGTAACCTAGAGCTCTTTCGACGTGCCCTCAAAGTGTCTTCAATGTTTAATCTTGTAACCTTAAAGTGGGTCTTGATTTTAATGGTTTGTGGGAACTCCGCCCACCAACTGTTTGATGAAATGCACAAATGTACAGAAAAAAGAAGATGAATAGATGATGATCTTCAAAGAATTCTTATTGGTTTTTCATATCTGTTAATTGACTACTGGCAGATAACACATTTGTTCCTCAGGTAGGGTTTTTATGGTGAGGGGTTTGTTTTTGCTAAAATCAACCAAGATGAGGTTGTGATGCTAGTAGTAGCAGGGTAAATTTTTTGGACCAAACTACTGCCGCAGTGTAACTCAAGGTACATTGATTATGATAACTTTCTTTTTTTAGCTAGGCAATTTACTTTCTTTGGTTAGTTTCTTATATGGGTAGTGAACTTCTGATCTGAAATCAAGCAGGATGGTTGTGAATTGTGATACATTGATGCTTTGTAAAATGCTTAATTTCTAAAGACCGAAGTGATGTCATGATGGATAAAGTTGCACATCAAAATGCACTAATCTAAGCTAAAATTAATAACCCTAATTCTTTAACAAAACAAGAAAATCATATTTGTAACACATTCACATATTAAATTTATGCTACGAAATACGATTATCTTGGTTTGGTTTAGAATTATACCTTAGATTAGTACATTTTGGTCGGTTCTTTATTTAGCGTTTCATGCTGTTACTAGGTGAAGGAAAAAAGAAGTTATGGTTTTCATTTGAGTTAAAGCTTAAATCAAGTAATTTATGTTGTATGGTTTCTTTGTGACCTTTTGGTCTTTTCTGCTCATGGGTGTTTGTTTTGTTTGAATAATAAATGTGGGTTTATCTACTGCCAAAGTTTGGACATTGATTTTTGTGGTCAGAGATGGAGAAATCTATACAAGCAGCAGAACAGACATCTTTTGAAGACAATTCAAACATTTCTCATGTGAAGAAACTGTTGTTTAGGCGAATGCTGGTAGGGGTGAATGATGGACGGTTTTTCATGGGCGCATTTTACTGCATGGATAAGCAAGGGAACATCATTCTTCAAGACGCTGTGGAGTATCGTAGCACCAGAAGATCTTCACCTTCCCCAATGGAACAGAGGGGTCTTGGTCTCATATTAGTCCCGTACTCTTGCAGGACATCGTGTCATGTGGATTGCTCGATTGATGAACAACTCTCCTTGCTGTCCCTTCAGGTGCACAAGTTATAATTTCTTAAACACATGATTCAGATCTTTTGTACTTCTCAAAAATGCTTCTTTGATAGAATCATAGAAACATGTTTTTCTGTACCAAATTTTCTTTGCATTTACAAAAAGATCATCTTAAATATTTGGGATTGAAATAGATGTTGGCTCGTTTGAATCTTGATCCGAACCTATGACACCCATTAACTTTAAGCAGGATCAAGCAATTATGGTTCTGAGATGCTAATGTTAATGAATTTAATAGCTGTTTTGATTTGACTCAACATTTCAAAACACAAGTTAGATCGAACTAATCAGTTTGGGTTTTCTTTAGAACCAAGACCAAGTAAATGTTATACCAAAACCAAATAAGATGATTAGGTTCGTTTAGTAGGATGCAATTTTTACTGAATCTGCCAAATGGGCAACGCCAACTGTTAATGCGGATTTTTTTTTTTTATATCGCTCATTAAACTTTATGTGTTAAATAAAAAATTTCTGGTAATTTTTCAGAAAGATATACATAATTGGTTTTTATCCTTGATACGTCGGGTTAATTGTATGATTGGATCTAACCGTGACCGCGGACCAAGCTACCAGGAAACAAATGGTTTGGTTTTTTTTTTTTTTTTTTTTGACATTTCACTCAGACGGGTACGGGGACGATATTGATTTGGCTTTTTATATCTCATAGTGAATACTCTGCTAGATTATAGTTACAAAATTTAAATACTAAAACCAAACCAAATGATATGGTTGATGTAGTTTAGTTTCGTGGTTAATTGAATAATAAAGGTAATGTAAAATTTTTTAGGCTAAAAAAAATAACATAAAATTCAAATTTGAAAAAAAAAGGGTATTGATGACCAATTAAGAATGTAAATTTTATAATTTTATGCTCCTTTTTTGGTAAAGAATAGTATTTGATTATCCTAAAATTTGAATTTCATATCATTTCTCATCCAAAATAGAATTTTGTCAAATTTTGTATTTTATATTATTAGTTTTCTTGGTAATTTTCCCATTGAATAATAACCGATTATACAAAATTTTCCATGTTAATCAATAGAGAAAATTATGTAAAAAAACTAACGCACTTTCAGTATCTTTTGAATAAGTAATTGCATCAAAAATGTTTTCATAAAAGTCTCTCAATTTAAAAACATTTTTGTAAAAATTATTGCACATAAAATGTTTCCATAAAATTCATTTAACTTAACAAGAAACTTCGAATAATGCTTAAAAAATCTCATAAAACAAAATAATTCATAAAAAATTTCAAGTTGAATTATTTTTATGGAAACGTTTTTGGTACAAAATATTAATCGAAAAATATCAAAAGTAGATGAATTTTTCTATAATTTTTCCAAATAAATAATCGTCCATCATTTATCGATTCAAAATATCAAATATTGGTATTATATATGTAGATACAAGATCAATGGGATACCATGTTTAACTGGGGTAACGAGAAATCATTTATCATTAAAATCATTAAAACATAATATAAATTTTGCTTAAAATTCTTTCTCACATTAATTAATGTTGGGGGTAAAAATTGTATTAGAAAGTTTAAATTAGAATCAAAGATTCTGTGTATCCCATGAAAATCTCTATTTCAGTTAATATCATTCATTACACCCATACTGAACATGTGCAATGATGACACTCCATAAACCACGATTGAACATGTTCAATATCGTCAATATTGGTTTATCACCAAAACGGTTAACAGCGACAAAAAACACAATAAACCCTGATTGCACATGTTCAATAACGTGTAAATGAAATTGAACATTCACGAACGGTTTGAAGAAAATAATAAATACATTTATTTGACACCTCCGGTTGAACATTTTCACTAAAACCCATTGTCAAATCCGATTGAACATGTTCAATTAAACCCATTGTCGAATCCGATTGTACATGTTCACTAAAACTCATTGTCGAATCCAATTAAACATGTTCATTAAAACTCATTTTGAAATTTATTATAGATTTGTTATGGAAATAAATCCATATAATTAAGGGATCTATTAATTTATTAGTTGTAATTTATTATTTAAAATAAACCTAATTGACTATATTACCCTTGTAAACTTATAACCAAAATGGATGGACTCCGGCTCCCCAGTCTAACATGGTACCTCATTGATCTCGACCCTATACATGTATATATACATTTATCAAATGGGCCCAATGGAAGTTTGAAACATGGCCAACTATGATTGGTTGTTTTTTATTTAATTTTAATATTTTCATAATAAATTTTTGTTTAGTCATCTTTTAACATTTATTATTACAAAATTTTCTTACACACAAAATTTTGATTGTAGTTATACATGTTTGAAGTTTTCTTTTGAAATTATTATATTATGTTTAATTGTATGAAAAAGATTTTACTATTCAAATGTAAATAAAAGATTCTAATGAAATTGTTTTATAATTAAAATATAACTAATTAATATTCAGATTTTGTATTAAATATGATCATGTTTAACATTGTACATTACTATTATAACGTTGGCAAGCCCTAATCGATGTATGGAGACATTACCATTATAACTTTATTTGATTTGGTCATAAAACTAACAAATTAAATTGACGATTAGACCTAATCAATGTCAGAATTTCAAAATATGGTTATGAATATTTAATTATTCAATTCCGGTTTCGATCGGATTTAATAAGATATGATTTGCAACTTTAGCAACACAAAATCTAGCAAACCAGGAATTAACTAATAGTGTGTGTATATATATATATATATATATATATATATATATATATATATATATATATATATATATATATATATATATATATTAAATTACAGAAATGGTCCCTGTGGTTTGTTCAAAATTATGGAAACGGTCACTCAACTTCCAAACTTGCAGTGGCAGTCCCTCAAACCACTTTTTACTTGCAGAATTGGTCCTCCTGTTTCTAAATTTTTTAAAAATGACGATTTTGCCCTTCTTTTAATTACAAGTTTGGTAATTTCATATTTGGTCACTTTTCTTAATTTTTCATTTTTGGTTTTAAATTTGAAATAATAATTTAATAATTTATGATTTGATTCATTATTAATTATATTATTATTATTATTCTCATTATCATTATTATTATTATTATCTTTATTATCATCATTTATACCTATTTATTTTGTAAAATAAATCTATATTTCTTTACTAAAAATTATTTTTATTTATATACTTAATTAGTCAAGTTATGCATGTTTTTATGTATTCAATTTATTTATTAAAGTTTTATTTATATATCTTTTATTCGTTAAACTATTTGTATAATTTTATCATTTATAATTTTCCATCAAACTATTTCATTACGTTGATAAATTTTGAAGTTATGTAAATTTTGATTTAAAATTACTAATTCATTACGTTTTGATTTAAGTTTACAAATATTTGTTACGCTAATATGTTTTTATTTAAATTTATTACTTTATTTGTTTGGTTTTAAAAAAATGCCTTAAAAGTTATTAAATTAGTAATATATATTAAAAACATTTCATAAATAAAAAAATAATATTTTTTTAATTAGATTTATAAATAAAGTACATAAAAGATATAATTTGAATGTAGATTTAAATCTTCTCTATTTATTAATATTTAAAGATGTAAAAAATCATATATTGTATTTATATTTATTAATCTTTATAGATATTAGAAATAATGAGTAATATTTATCTTTTAGTTTATTTTATTTAAAATAATATATTTTGTTACGTTAATACGTTTTGATTTAAATTTAGTATTTTATTTTTTTATTTTTAATATTTTGTTATGCCTATACGCTTTGATTTCAACATAGTTTTTTAATCTTTTTTATTTACAAGTTTATACATTAATATCTTTTATTCGTTTTCACTTAAATATTTTAATTTTCACTTAAGTATTAACGTAACAAAAATTTAATCAAAACAAATAAAATAATAAATTGAAATCAAAACATACTGACATAACAAAATATTTAAATCCAAACAAATAAAATAATAAATTTAAATAAAAACTTATTAGCGTAACAAAATATTTAACTCAAAAATAATAATTAGAAACTTAAATCAAAACGTAATGAATTAGTAATTTTAAATCAAAATTTACACAAATTCAAACTTTATTAAAAGTAATGAAATAGTTTGATGGAAAGTATAAATAATAAAATTATACAAAAAGTTTAACCAATAAAATATAAATAAATAAATTGAATACATAAAAAGATGCATAAAATTGTCCAATTATTTACCCTTTTGTCATTTAATCTAATCCATACAATTCTTTGATCTAATGGATGATATATGTTCTTTTGTATCTCGATACACAAAAGTTCTCAATTGAACCTATATATATATATATATATATATATATATATATATATAGGGTTGGGATCATTGCAGAATCTTAATTTAGTGCAGAACTATAGAACCAATTTAAACAATTGGATTATTATATAACACTAGGGATAGGATGGTAATTATGCAATTAACATTGAATTAATAGTAGCCTACCAAGTTTGACTGTCCACTTTGACCATTTTTTACTCTTTTAATATCAAAGGTACATGCAGTGTTGAATGTGTGATATAAACTGTAATTCGACATTGAATTATCTCTATATAATATATTGAATGGAGGTCTAGGTAAAAAAAAATTTACGAAAAATAAACACGTAAATTTTTTTCGAAAAAAATATATCATTACCATTCTAATTAAATCAACCAACTTTTAACTACTAATTTTGACCATTATTTTGGTTCTGTTAATTTTGAATGTACATGCAATGTTGCATCGACGTTGGATATACGACATCAAGTGTTCATTCGACATTGAATTATATCGGTCATGCTACATTGCATGGTGGTCTGGTAATATTTTTTTTACGAAAAATAAACACGTAAAATTTTTTCGAAAAAAATATGTCATTACTGTTCTCATTAAATCAACCAACTTTTGACTACTAATTTTGACCATTATTTTGGTTCTGTTAATTTTGAATGTACATGCAGTGTTGCATCGACGTTGAATATACGATATCAAGTGGTCATTCGACATTGAATGATACCGGTCATGCTACATTGCATGGTGGTCTGGGTAATTTTTTTTTACGAAAAATAAACACGTAAAATTTTTTCGAAAAAAATATATCATGACCGGTCTCGTTTTAAAGAGTATAAAATTCTCGTTTTTATGGTATAATTTTTTTGATTTAACAATTAATCATATTAATGTTATTTTAATTTAAAGAAAAATGATATTTATTTTACTAATGTCAATCTTTTTGCTATTTCCAATCTATTCCTTTTTTACCCAGAATTAAAAAATCACTAATGTCAATCTTTTTTTCACTAATTCCAAACTTTATGGTTTTAATCAAGACCATTAGATTAATCTAATCTATGGACGATATTGGTTCTACGGTTCTACACTAAATTTAGGTTCTGCAATGATCCCACCTATATATATATATATATATATATATATATATATATATATATATATATATATATATATATATATATATATATATATATATGGGATCATTGCAGAACCTTAATTTAGTGTAGAACCGTAGAATCAATATCATCTATAGATTAGATTAATCTAATGGTCTTGATTAAAACCATAAAGTTTGGAATTAGTGAAAAAAAGATTGACATTAGGGATTTTCTAATTCTTTCAGGGGTAAAAAGTAATAGATTGGAAATAGCAAAAAGATTGGCATTAGTAAAATAAATATCATTTTTCTTTAAATTAAAATAACATTAATATGATTAATTGTTAAATCAAAAAAATTATACCATAAAAACGAGAATTTTATACTCTTTAAAACGAGACCGGTCATGATATATTTTTTTCAAAAAAATTTTACGTGTTTATTTTTCGTAAAAAAAAATTACCCAGACCACGATGCAATGTAGCATGGCCGGTATCATTCAATGTCGAATGACCACTTGATATCGTATATTCAACGTCGATGCAACACTGCATGTACATTCAAAATTAACAGAACCAAAATAATGGTCAAAATTAGTTGTCACAAGTTGGTTGATTTAATGAGAACAGTAATGACATATTTTTTTCAAAAAAATTTTACGTGTTTATTTTTCGTAAAAAAAATTACCCAGACCACGATGCAATGTAGCATGACTGAGATAATCAATGTCGAATGAACACTTGATGTCGTATATCCAACGTCGATGCAACACTGCATGTACATTCAAAATTAACAGATCCAAAATAATGGTCAAAATTAGTAGTCAAAAGTTGGTTGATTTAATAAGAATAGTAATGATATATTTTTTTCGAAAAAATTTTACGTGTTTATTTGTAACATCCCGAAATTTCAATTATATAATTAGTGTGATATATAATTTAAAAGTATTAGAATTAAAAAATAATAATAATAATAATTGAGAAATTTTGAATTTGCATCTTTTTGTCTCACTTGGAGACAAATGGTACAACCCCTCCACCACTCATCTTCAACTTCTTGGCTAAACCAACAGAAGATGCACTTTGGTCTCCATTTTTGTCCCCTTTTGTTCTTATATAAACCATTCATATGCTACCCTTAGTAATGCGGCAAAATCAGTAATTTAATATAAAAGAAGTGTGGTGGTGTATGGGTGTTGGAACAAAAAGGACTCATTTTCTCCTCAAATAGGCTTCTAAATGTTTTGAGGTAACACTATCTATTCCCGTCACTTTAAATTTTTAGGTGTATACTTGATTTAAATATGTATTGGGATGAATTTATAAAATGAAAATGGAAGTCTATTGACCACAATATTCATCATCTTCTTCATTACAAACCCACCACCATTGTTGAAGCTTCAAAGTGGGTTTAAGAAATAATATAAAATTTGATATCAAAATGATAAAAATGCTATTAGAAGGAAGAATATGATGTTGCATTATGATTATATGCAAGATTTGATAGTAAACCTCTCAAAATAAAGTTAATGACATATTTAGGAAAAAGAAAAAGAAAAAAAAGGAGATGAAATCTTTAAAAGAGAAATAATACATTAAAGATAGAGATGAGGGTGGTTCACCGGATTCCGACCGGCAGGGGCGGTGCCGTCGCCGAAGGCCGGCCGGCAGCTTGCTTTTCTCTCTTTCTTCTCCCTGGCCGACGTGCTGTGCGTCCCCTTTTCTTTCTTTGTTTGTTCCTGCTCACTCACAACACACACACCCCCTAAACATAGATTGAGCCATTTAATTTAAAAAAAAAAGAGAGAGATTGGACCTTTTATTAATGAAAGTGGGCCTTTTAATTAAATTGATGTTGTGCTCAATGAATAAATTGATATTTGGGCTTATTAATTAAATGATATTTGAGCTTTGTAAATAAATGAGATTTGGGCTAAAGCTAGATTAAGTGGTTAAGTTATAATTATTTAATTTGGGCTAAGAAAATAGATTAACAAATTAGATGAGTTGCATTGCTATTGGTTTGGGTTGCCACTAAAATCTTATATTTGGTTTATTTATATTAGGCTGGACTAATATAATTGGTGAAGTTAAATAATTAAATTATTTATCTTTTGAGTTCTCACTAACTAAAATATACATAGATTGATGCACTTGCTTTAGTTATGGGTTAATGTAATTGAATTATGATTGAGAGACCACTTAATATTTAAATGGATTTGAATATTAAATTATTAAGTTATAGAGAGTATTTAGTAGATAACACGAATAGTTAATTTAAATATTTATCTAAAATTTTACAAGAGGAACTTATATTAATTGAGACCCTTATTTTATAAATTAAATTCAAAGGTCAAAATAACTTTGTTAATACTAAACGTGAATATTGGATGCAAAACGGAAATGACTAAATTAAACACATATCGTAAATGGTTAAATATTAATAGCGAAATTTTATATTATGGTATCAGGACTACAGTAGTGTTGTGTTGGGTTTTGGCTAGAGCTTGAATATTGTTGTTAGAGTTTATACCGAACTTCAAGATTGAGGCAAACTATGGAACGTGCTGATTTGCAGGCTATGTGAGTAACTTATTTTAAATGCATAATATTCATATGTGACTACTTGAACTTGATATCTGACTTATTATGATTGCCATGGGAATTCTTTTATATTGCCATGATAAAATTATTGAGATTGCTTTGCCATGTTAAATTATCACCATGAGTCTATATGGGAGATACTCCAGTATGCATACTGTGATGGAGATATTATGAGACATTTATGAGAGAGAGTGTGACACCGAGCGAGTCGGTGCACTAGCATGTCGGGCGAGCCGCATGCCTAGATATGTCTCCATGGGCGAGCCATTCCGGGCGAGCCGGAACTGTAGTATGTTGTATTTATGTCTAACAATTAATCGACCCTAGTTATATGTATGTGTTGTGTTTTTTTTAAATCTGTTACTCGCTAGGCGATTGCTTACCCCGTTGGGGGACTTATATTTTACAGGTACTGCCGATAAGGGTAAGGCCACTATGGGCCAGAGTTCTCACTGATTTTGAACGACGTGGTGAAAAGATAGAGATGCTTTCGAGATTCTCATGCCTTAGTTCTGTTATGATACTTTTGGGATCGGGTAGATCCATAGACTTTATTAATTAAGATTGACATGTAATATCAATACTCTGATTTTGTAAACGTACTCTGACGATGTTTTTGGATAGTTGTCTCCAATATATATTATCCTTTGAGAAAAATTTTTAATTATCCCGTGTTTTGAGGTGCTTATAACGTAGAGATCCTGTTACAGTTCTATAGATATTAGGACGGGTGTTTCAATATCAGAGACAGGTTATGGTTTAAGTGAATTAAGTATCTGTTAGGTACTTAGTCTTAAACATTAGGATTTGCATGATCACTGTTAGAATAAGTGATGACTTATACGGGATATATGGCCTTTTAAGAACCCATAGGAGTTGGGTAGGGGTAATATAGGAAATATGTGCTTATAAATATGAATGTACCCTTTACAGCGAAATTGATTGATAATAGTAACTCAAGTTATGGATACGTGAATTATAAAACTGTACAACAGAGGGATATCTATAAATGACAAGAGCTTATATGATTATTAGCGCTAACATGATAAAGAGAATAAATCAAATGCATGAAACTCTAAATTTCAGGCCGATCGTCGAAGAGGACGATAGCCAAAGTCGGGTGAACGAAAACATGAATGTGAACGTTGAGTCTGTTAACATTGAGAACACTCAGGACGAGCAAGATGATGATGATGAGGTAGACCCGATCATGGCACAGGAGAATCGTATCATGAAGTATGTGACAAGGTATGTGCGTCATGCCATGGCAGAAGGACGGATGGAGAATCAGCGTGACCTACAAGAGATAAAGCAACTGATAGCGACATCTAAGTCTGGTAATGGGGAAAATGAGCATAAGACACCTTCGGCCGAGGAAAAGAAAACTGGGTCTGGTACTGAAACTAGAAAATCTGAGAGAACATCATTCAAGAACTTCAAAGGCTGTGGGGCCAAAGAGTTTGTGGGAGAGACTGAGCCGGTAAAGGCTCTAGAGTGGATTGAGTGCATGGAGCGTGCCTTTCGTCTGAGTCATTGCTGGGATTCGGACAGAGTTACCTACGCAGCGGGTATGTTAGTAGGAAGAGCTGGTACCTGGTGGTTGAATATTGAGAGAGCAGTGGGATTTGATTTGATCCAGTCCATGACGTGGGAGCAATTTACTCGAAGATTCAATGAGCAGTATTGTTCGACTGATATGGTGAAACAATTGGAGAAAGAATTTTTAGCGCTTGAGCAAGGGGAGATGTCAGTTACCGAGTATGAGGCAGTGTTCAGAGAGAAATCTAACTTTGCGACGAGGTATGCGATAGACGAGGAACAAAAGATTGATAGGTTTGTTGATGGTCTTCAACAGGGAATACGAGAGTTTGTGATATTGCAAAAGTTTCTAACGTTAGAAGAGGCAGCAATGAGTGCGCGAAAGCGCGAGAGAGATATGCAGAGGTCGACTTCTTTGTGCATGCTCCCACCTTCAGCTAAGAGGGGTAGATTTGACAGCCCACAGCAGTTTCAATCCCGTTCAACGGGATTCTCATCTGGATCTTCTCATCACCGAAAACCAAACCAGCAGAGACAAGGTGGCCGATTTCAGGGCTCTACGAGATAGGCAGCTTCATCAGCTTCTCGTTCGGGATCACGATCATAGTCTCAGTCACAGTCACAACGAGATTGTCATAGGTGTGGGAAACGACATTCGGGGCAGTGTATGGGGACATCCGATAAAATTGGAACTTATAAAAGATTACGACTGTGAGATCCTTTACCACCCGGGTAAAGCAAATGTGGTAGCAGATGCACTTAGTCGCAAGTCATACACGGGGGTACTTTGTTTTGTGACTGCACGTCCTCCTGCTAAGAATTCCATCATTGATGAACTTCTGAGGTTACAGCCCGAGGCTTTATTTGCTGAATTTGTGAAATCTGAACGCATGGTGGGTTATTCTGACAGACTTTCGGCTGACAGTCGTGGAGTGTTGACATTCGAGGGCCGGGTCTGGGTGCCCAAGTGGGGTGGCTTGCAAGATCTACTGTTGTCAGAGGCCCATAATTCTCGATTATCAGTTCACCCCGGTACTACGAAGATGTATCATGACCTACGGGTAGACTTTTGGTGGCCCGGCCTGAAGAAGGATGTTGGTGACTTTGTCGATAAGTGTGTGATCTGTTTGCAAGTGAAAGCTCAGCATCAAAAGCCGTATGGTAGTCTACAGCCGCTTGAAATTCCTAGATGGAAATGGGAGGAGATTGCCATGGATTTCGTCACAAAGCTCCCAAAGACACAGCGACAGCACGACTCGATTTGGGTGGTAGTCGACCGACTCACCAAGACCGCACATTTCATTCCGGTTCGTGAGAATTATTCCATGGATAAGTGGGCACAAATATATATTGACGAGATCATTGCTAGACATGGAGTTCCGATGAAGATAGTGTCAGATAGAGATTCTCGTTTCACTTCTCGCTTCTGGCAGAGTTTACAACAGGAGTTGGGTACACGTGTGACTCTTAGCACTGCTTTTCACCCACAGACAGACGGACAGAGCGAGCGAACTATACAGACACTCGAAGATATGTTGCGAGCTTGTGTGCTTGAGTTTGGCGGGAACTGGGATGCACATCTGCCATTGATTGAGTTCTCCTATAATAACTCGTATCATTCATCGATAGGCATGCCGCCGTTTGAGGCATTATACGGTCGCAAGTGCCGCACACCGACATGTTGGCGAGAGTTGGGTGAAAGACCGATTGGAGGGCCCGAATTACTGCAGATGACACATGATAAGATAAAGCTCATCCGCAAGAGATTGAAAGCTGCGCAAGACAGACAGAAAATGTATTCAGATCGCAAGCATCGAAATGTAGAGCTCGAAGTAGGGGGTTTGGTAATGTTGAAGGTGTCGCCATGGAAAGGCATTATGAGATTCGGTAAGAAGGGCAAGTTAACCCCTCGATTTATTGGTCCTTATGCATCACTGAACGCATTGGAGCTCAAGCTTATCGGTTAGAGTTACCGCCTGAATTAGCGGGGGTGCACGATGTATTTCATGTTAGCTATCTTCGAAGGTGCCTTGGTAATATGGAAGAGATGATTTCAACTCAGGGTATCCGTATTGATCGGTATGTCGAGGAACCAGAACAGATCTTAGACGAGAAAGTATGCAACCTGAAGAGCAAACAGATTGAGATGGTATTGGTCAAGTGGCGTCATCATCGAGGTCCAAACCACACATGGGAGTCAAAGTCGGAAATGATGACGAGATACCCCGACCTATTCACTATTCCAGGATCTCGAGGACGAGATCAATCCGATTGATAGGTAATTGTAACATCCCAAAATCTCAATTATATAATTAGTGTGATATTTGATTTAAAAGTATTAGAATTTAAAAAAAAAAATTAATAATAATAATTGAGAAATTTTGAATTTGCATCTTTTTGTCTCACTTGGAGACAAATGGTACAACCCCTCCACCACTCATCTTCAACTTCTTGGCTAAACCAATAGAAGATGCACTTTGGTCTCCATTTTTGTCCCCTTTTGTTCTTATATAAATCATTCATATGTTACCCTTAGTAATGGGGCAAAATCAGTAATTTAATATAAAAGAAGTGTGGTGGTGTATGGGTGTTGGAACAAGAAGGACTCATTTTCTCCTCAAATAGGCTTCTAAATGTTTTGAGGTAACACTATCTATTCCCGTCACTTTAAATTTTTAGGTGTATACTTGATTTAAATATGTATTGGGATGAATTTATAAAATGAAAATGGAAGCCTATTGACCACAATATTCATCATCTTCTTCATTACAAACCCACCACCATTGTTGAAGCTTCAAAGTGGGTTTAAGAAATAATATAAAATTTGATATCAAAATGACAGAAATGCTATTAGAAGGAAGAATATGATGTTGCATTATGATTATATGGAAGATTTGATAGTAAACCTCTCAAAATAAAGTTAATGACATATTTAGGAAAAAAAAAAGAAAAAGAAAAAGGAGATGAAATCTTTAAAAGAGAAATAATACATTAAAGATAGAGATGAGGGTGGTTCGCCGGATTCCGACCGGCAGGGGCGGTGCCGTCGCCGGAGGCCGGCCGGCAGCTTGCTTTTCTCTCTTTCTTCTCCCTGGCCGACGTGCTGTGCGTCCCCTTTTCTTTCTTTGTTTGTTCCTGCTCACTCACAACACACACACACCCTAAACATAGATTGGGCCATTTAATTAAAAACAAAAAAAAAGGAGAGAGAGATTGGACCTTTTATTAATGAAAGTGGGCCTTTTAATTAAATTGATGTTGGGCTCTTTGAATAAATTGATATTTGGGCTTATTAATTAAATGATATTTGAGCTTTGTAAATAAATGAGATTTGGGCTAAAGCTAGATTAAGTGGTTAAGTTATAATTATTTAATTTGGGCTAAGAAAATAGATTAACAAATTAGATGAGTTGCATTGCTATTGGTTTGGGTTGCCACTAAAATCTTATATTTGGTTTATTTATATTAGGCTGGACTAATATAATTGGTGAAGTTAAATAATTAAATTATTTATCTTTTGAGTTCTCACTAACTAAAATATACATAGATTGATGCACTTGCTTTAGTTATGGGTTAATGTAATTGAATTATGATTGAGAGACCACTTAATATTTAAATTGATTTGAATATTAAATTATTAAGTTATAGAGAGTATTTAGTAGATAACACGAATAGTTAATTTAAATATTTATCTAAAATTTTACAAGAGGAACTTATATTAATTGAGACCCTTATTTTATAAATTAAATTCAAAGGTCAAAATAAATTTGTTAATACTAAACGTGAATATTGGATGCAAAACGGAAAGGACTAAATTAAACACATATCGTAAATGGTTAAATATTAATAGCGAAATTTTATATTATGGTATCAGGACTACAGTAGTGTTGTGTTGGGCTTTGGCTAGAGCTTGAATATTGTTGTTAGAGTTTATACCGAACTTCAAGATTGAGGCAAACTATGGAACGTGCTGATTTGCAGGCTATGTGAGTAACTTATTTAAATGCATAATATTCATATGTGACTACTTGAACTTGATATCTGACTTATTATGATTGCCATGGGAATTCTTTTATATTGCCATGATAAAATTATTGAGATTGCTTTGCCATGTTAAATTATCACCATGAGTCTATATGGGAGATACTCCAGTATGCATACTGTGATGGAGATATTATGAGACATTTATGAGAGAGAGTGTGACACCGAGCGAGTCGGTGCACTAGCATGTCGGGCGAGCCGCATGCCTAGATATGTCTCCATGGGCGAGCCGTTCCGGGCGAGCCGGAACTGTAGTATGTTGTATTTATGTCTAACAATTAATCGACCCTTGTTATATGTATGTGTTGTGTTTTTTTTAAATTTGTTACTCGCTAGGCGATTGCTTACCCCGTTGGGGGACTTATATTTTACAGGTACTGCCGATAAGGGTAAGGCCACAATGGGCCAGAGTTCTCACTGATGTTGAACCACGTGTTGAAAAGATAGAGATGCTTTCGAGATTCTCATGCCTTAGTTCTGTTATGATACTTTTGGGATCGGGTAGATCCATAGACTTTATTAATTAAGATTGGCATGTAATATCAATACTCTGATTTTGTAAGCGTACTCTGATGATGTTTTTGGATAGTTGTCTCCAATATATATTATCCTTTGAGAAAAATTTTTAATTATCCCGTATTTTGAGGTGCTTATAACGTAGAGATCCTGTTACAGTTCTATAGATATTAGGACAGGTGTTTCATTATTTTTCGTAAAAAATTTTTTTACCTAGACCTCCATTCAATATATTTTATACAATCATTCAATATCGAATTACAGTTTATATCACACATTTAACACTGCATGTACCTTCGATATTAAAAGAGTCAAAAATGGTCAAAGTGGGCAGTCAAACTTGGTAGACTACTATTAATTCAATGTAAATTGCATAATTACCATCTTATCCCTAGTGTTATATAATAATCCAATGATTTAGATTGGTTCTATAGTTCTGCACTAAATTAAGGTTCTGCAATGATCCCAACAATATATATATATATATATATATATATATATATATATATATATATATATATATATATATATATATATATATATATAGATATGTAGGTTCCATGGAGTCCCAACTTAGATTGGAGTCCTAGAGTCCCACCATGTTTGTTTCAAAACACAAAAGGGTAGTTTTGTCATAACAAATTTTATTAATCAACCACTAATTAGTTTAAAATCTAATCCCTAATTTTAAGCAAACATTCCATAACAGAATATCTTATACATTCTCTTATCTTTATTTCTCATATTTCCATAATCCTATCATTTGACATTATTGTTTGAATTAAAAATCATATCATCAATTTCGAGTTGGAAAAATTTATATCAACACTGGTTCATTTCGTATGCACATGTTCAAATCAATATACACACACTATCAGAATTAATATTATATATAATAGACACGTATGCACATGTTCAATAAGAAACATGTTCATTTTCTTTCTTTTTGTTAGACATGTTCATTTGAATGTTTTTATGTACTCGGTCATTTTTAACATGTTGTTACAGTGAACATGGTCATATTTGAGAATATTAAATAAAACAAACATAACATTATATTATATTCAACATGTGCATATACCATACAATTTAAACATTAATTCAAAACATTTATAAATCACTCTCTTTGAATAAGTGCATTATCTGCATAAAAAAGAAAAGTACATAATTTACTTTCAAGGTTATGTTATATCATATGCACATGTTCACAAGTGCATTTAAGCTTGGTACTAAAACACTTGACAATAAAAGAGCATTACATTGGACTTGTAGATTTACAAAATTATTAAACCATAATGAATAAGACAATCATACTATTATTAGCTATGTATATGCACAAGTAACACTACAAAAACGTTATCAAATGTACATATGCACAAGTGCATTTAATATTACATCCGAGCATTAACGATTCATACGTAACACTTTTATGACTTTTCGGAGTTTTGTTCCATCTTCTTCTAATAGTGTCACTGCATATTTAAAATAGAACAAAAGTCAAAAAAAATTTATACAGATGAACTTAGTAATGAACAAGTAAACACACATTGCACAAGAGCATTTATCACTAGAAATCTTAAGATAACCTGACTAAAAATTTCACACTTGAAAAACCAAATTGATTATCAAAACACAACTGTAAATTATACACAAGTATAAACTGATAGAAGCACTGTTTACGCTTGTTTTATGCACATTATTTATATTCTTATTTAGCCAATAAACTCGTAAACTTTATCATGGTTAATCACATCAAGTGCAAACCATGTCAATAGGAGCATATCAAGATGCTATAATGAAAAGCAAACTTTATATAGCATACAAAAGTGCAGCATGGTGTATGAATTTTTGCATTTTGAATGCCCTAGATGTTCAACTAGTCAAGTAAGAAAGCAATATGTGTTGGTGTGTGCCGTGACTTGAAGAAAATCATAACTGATCAAAATTATATCCCCTGTACTAGATTCATCTGCAAATACACGAAATGAAATTAAACCCAGTCGCGAATGATTTCCATGTAATTGAGTCAATATATAACCAATATAACAAGTGCAGGCGAGTGTTTGTTGCTAAACTAGCAAATCTGATTATACACTGAATATCTTCAAGACTTGGCCAAATACGAACATGTTCAAATGATTTAAAAAAACATATTCAACATATTAAAAACATATAAAAACATAGATTTAAAAGAACTCAAATTCAGTATATTAGAAACATATTGTATAACTAAACACCATAATAGCAACATTCATGTGATGGATCTAGAAAAACTTAATCCAAATGTTGAGAGATCCCATGGTCGTTAAAAAAACTCTTATGTAAATGATCAAACAATAGATACTAATACTTCAAGATGAAAGACAAAAGAATAAAAAAATGAACAAAAAACTAAACAAAAAAAACTCTTACGTTATGAGAGTAGATGACAAAAGTCGGATCCAAAAGAAATTCTTGAAATCGGTTCTAGCATATAGCAGAGATTGATTATTGCAGAGGCTGAAATCGAATCTTGAAATCGATTCTTTCAATAAGTTTAATATGTTGAACAAGTTCACTTATTAAAGGTTAATAAATTGTATCCTAAATAAAAATGATTAGCAATTAGTAAAATAAATAGGTCAACAAATTCATGAACAAAGTAAAATAAAAGTTCTATGACAAATGTTTATTGAGACACATACTTTAATCATGTACAATGAACAGAGAAAAATTAATATGTACAGGGGATAATGAACTTGTTCATCCATTACATAAATGTGTGTGAACAAATTCATGTACTTGAACAAATTCATATATAAGGTTAACATGTTTAACAAGTTCATATATAATGATTTTCATATCAGATGTCAAAAACCCATAATCGAAAATCACAATGTGAACTTGAGAAGATTAGAATATTCCAAACATCAACCAATTATGAAAAGTGATGGACATTTTAGACAATAATCAAAGGATAATCGAAAGTCAAAATCTCTAAATCCCCACTAACCTTGTTGTTGTTACATTTAATTTTAGTTTTCTTAGGTTGAATGTGACATTTTGTCAAACATATGGCGTGCATGATTGAAAACACCAATTACTTCACCAAAGCTTGTTTAAAGCATATCCAGAAACAAAAAAAAAAAAACATCACATAGCATTGAAATGGGGAAATTTTGCCATATTCCAAATCAAACAATACTTAAAAAATCGAATAAATATTGTCCATAATGAATCGATAGATAGACAGCCACATGGATGAAAACCATGAACATGAACCATAAACAATCATCAATATGATAAAATCAATTTGTTCATCTATCCAATCTTAAATTTTTCCAGACAGATTCTTTTTTACATTTGTTAGTATAACATGTTAGTCAAAAAAAAAAACTTAAATGGGAGAAACGCATTAGTTTACATATACGATCAATAGATCAATTAACCAAAAACCATAACATTAATCAACAGAACAAAAATCAAACTCAATGGGTTATAAAACCACAAAACTGACCTCAAATCAGGTATTAAAACCCTAAAATTAATCAAGTTATACTGACCTTTAACTTGTAGGTTTTGGTTTAGTCGGTTGTTGCCGATGAAGAGGAAGAATGTGAAATCGTTGATTTTTCCGATGAACAAGAAGATGACGGCATTGCCGTACGAAACTTGGCTCTCTAATATTTGATGAGTTTTGATTCTGAGAATCATACTGGGAGAGAAAATGGGATTTGATCTTGTACGTTGTAATTCTAAAAAGTCTATACCGAGATTGCCCTTATTATCTAAACACCCATGTATTTTTTGAAAAAAAAAGAATCCCTTTTTAAATTGATTACTTAAAATAGCAATAAACGATTGGTTGTGATTGGGACTCCAGGACTCCAATCTTAATATTGGACTCCATGGAACTTGAATATATATATATATATATATATATATATATATATATATATATATATATATATATATATATATATATATATATATATATATATATATATATATAAATGAGTTCCTTTAAGAATGTAAATATTTGTGAGAATTTGAGAACCATAGGGGTACTTTTGGAAAAACAAAAATTTATCTCTCCTATTTATATATTCTCTTTTTCTCTTGCATTAAATCCTAAAAAAGATGCACATTTTTCCTTTATCTTTCCCTCTCTCTCTAAACACTAAAAACCGACGTCGCCGGCCGCCGCCACAATCTTGTAACCACTATGAACTCTTTATTCTCCTTTATATCTTCACGATTTATAATGAATGTAATAATTATTAGATATTTTTGTTTATGGTTGTAACAACCTAGCTTTTAATCGAACTCATAATTTCTATTTTTGAGATAATAATGTGATTTAATTACATTATTTGTATTGTAATTTAATTAAGTAATGAAATTATTTAATTAAGTTAAATTATGTTAGTGATGATAGAAATGAAGATGAAATCTTTATTTTAAGAAAATCAGATGTTGAGAGACTAAAATTGACAAGCTTTTTGAATAACTTTTTATGACACATTAATATATTTAATGTAATGCCCATACACACACATGTGATTAAAGTATAAAGTTATCAGTTATCAGATCAGATCAAATAAAGTTTAAAGCTAAAAGTTAATGTTCTTGCAATGATTAATTCTGGACAGGTTCAGATAAATTCTGAACAAAGTAATAAAGTATAAAAGATAAAGTACTGAAAGTGGGTCAAAGATTGTAAAGCAAAGCTAAAGTCCAGAAAGATAAAGATTAAAGATTAAATCCTGAGATAACTCAGGTGGTGGAGAAATCTGCTTGATAAGACAACAGTTCACAATAAACCAGAACCAGTGAGTTATAGATATTCAGTTTTACATGCTAGATTCCGGTTGAGACATATTTTTGATGATAGTTTATCTTGACATTCATTTATGCTCAGCTGGATTGTGACATGTGCTCACCATGGTTCGGTGATGCCCTGTGGATCATGATGACTATTTGACTTATCATTTTGCATATATTGTACTTACTGTTCAATTCAGATATTGTTATAAGTTAATATTGCTATCATGACCTTGATTATTTATGCTTCCATCATTGCTCGTATCTTTGATGTATTGATTCAGCTTAGCATGATTAGCCTTGTCGGTCTATTGTTCTAGACCTAGTTATGTCGCCAGTTCTATTGAACTTGGTATTGTTTACTACGATGCTCCCCCCACGATGTTTGCTGGTAGCTAGCCCAGTACTGTGTGGATAGCTTCCACTAAAAGCGTGAGCGTGGCCTGTACATCATCCAATTCTGATTTACTATGTCTCAATCATGCGTGGCTGTAGCGACAGTCAAGACATATCACGCTAGACCCCATGATCCGCTTGTTGAAATGCATTTAATCTGATAATCTATATTCTCACTAAGCATTGCTTATAGTTGTTGTTTAACCTTTTTACAGGAAAAGATAAGGGAAAAGCACCTGCCGGACCTAGTTCCTAGGTCTCCCAAGATCAAGCTGAAGTTTTCATAGACCACTACTCAAACGACCTTTTGGTATAGATATGAAGATGATAATTGTGATGGTTCGGGTAGATTTGCTTTGATTGTATGGTGACATGTATTAGATTAGCCTTGTACCCTTTATAAGTCTAATTTGAAAACTCTATATTGTACTAAAATTGTATTAAACTTATCCTAATGTTTGTACCTGTAATTTATAATTCCGCAACTTAATTACTCTATCTTAGTATGATTGATATTGTATTGCATAATTGTGGGGCCTAGACTCTGAGGACTGCCCCGTAAAGGGAGGTCTTCACAGGATGGTATCAGATACCATAGTTTGAGTGAATCAAGTATTATGTGGGTAATACTTGGTCTCAAACTGAAGCAATACATATGTATCAATCATTTAGGTGAGTTAAACTGAGATAGGATGTACATACTGTTAGGATGGGAATAAGGGTACATAGCTCTAAGTCTAATAAATTGATAGTTACATGATTTTAATTTTCAGTAAAGATGTCAGGATCAGGTGATTTCCCCAACAATATGACTCCCCAATAGATGTTTGAAATGGTACAACAACTATTAGCCCAACAACTGAACAACAAAATAAGAATATGCAAAAACAGTTTCGGGTCAGAGATGAGGCCGAAGCTAAAAGACGTGCTGATAAGAAAAACAAGAGAAAAGAAAAACAAGTCCAAAATGATGAGTCTGATTCTGATAACTCAAACCCTGATACTAATTGAGCAGCTGAAAGGTTGTAAGTTTAAATATTTTAAAGCAAGCGGTGCCCTGACCTTTGAGGGTACAGTAAATCCAATCCAGGCTTTGGATTGGATCAGTCATACTGAAGAAATCTTCAGAATCTCAGATTGCCTAGATTCAAAGAAAGTGAGTTATGCATCTGCTCTGTTCGTTGGCGCTGCTCGTGCCTAGTGGAAGACAGAGAGGAGCATTTATGGAGAAGAGGTCATTCAGACGTTGGAGTGGGACCAATTTCTTGATATATTTAATGTGAAATATTGTCCTGTTGACCAACAAGACCAAATGGAGGTCCAACTGATGCAACTAACTCAAGGAAAGAAAGATGAACAGAATTCGTGGAGGTCTCAACCTGAGGTACAGACACCCGATGAACGTGATGAACTATAAAAGTTATATGGAAATGGTTGAAGCAGCAAGACAAATAGAGAGGGGATATTTAGAGTATGGTGATCAACTATATACTCCACAGACAAACCCGACATATCCTTCTCCTCTAAAGAAACAAAGATTCGACATCTTTAAGCCCAACAAATCCCAGTCCCAATAACATCAATAGTATATCTCGCCTCAGAATGCTCAAGCCTATTCTCTCACGAATGAACTGCGATTTTGCAAAAGATGCAAGAAATCACACATGGGGCTGTGTAATCCGGATGACGTTACTTGCTATGTGTGTAGCAAGATCGGCCATAGTAGTGAAGAGTGTCCCCAGCGGGGTCTTGGATGTGCGAAGTGTGGGAAGCGTGGACACTATATGTATTAGTGTCAGAGTGGACGCCGAAGCCAATCACAGTCGTTAGCCGGAGGTTCTACAATGAAAAGCTCAGTCGCAACTCCAACTGCAAGGACCCGTGCATTCCAGATAACAGCGGAGGAAGCAAATGAAACCCCCGATGTGGTTACCGGTATGTTCCTGTTGAATTCAATACTTGCTCGCTAACTATTTGATTCCGGTGCAAGTCGTTCGTACAGATCGACTACTTTCGCTCAAAGACTATCTAAATATCCATCCAAGCTTCCCGTAGTACTTGATATAGAGACGTCCAGTAACAATTATGTTATGGTTGATTCTGTGTACCGTAATTTCACTTTACTTGTCAATAGCGTCGTATATAATCTTGATCTTATTCTGATTCCGTTGAAAGAGTTTGATGTCATTATTGGCATGGACTGGTTAATGAATAATGAGGTTACTATCGTCTGCAACCGCCGGATCATTAAAATCAAGTCTCTAGACGGCCGAGTGTTGGAAATTAAAGGCGACAAGCGAAAAGGTGCTCATTGCTTCATTTCTGTTGATAAAGCTTATAAATAATTGTCTAAGGGTCACGAATCATATTTGTTCTATGTCTTGTCTGAATCTGTCTCCGAAGCCAACAAGATTTCCAATTCTGATATTCCGATCGTCTGTGAGTTCCCAGACGTATTCTCAGATGATATCTCTGGAGTGCCACCAGAACGTCAAGTCGAATTCGACATTGATTTAGTTCCTGGTGCGGCTCCAATTGCTAAAGCTCCCTACAGACTTGCGCCTGCAGAGATGCAGGAAATGTCAAAACAATTGCAAGATCTGTTAGATAAAGGTTTTATCCGACTTAGTTCATCTCCGTGGGGTGCACCTGTCTTCTTCGTTAAGAAGAAAGATGGAACTCTCCGTATGTGCATCGACTATCGCGAGTTGAACAAAGTCACTATCAAGAATAAGTATTCTCTGCCCAGAATCGATGATTTATTTGACCAGCTACAAGGAAAACGTTACTTCTCCAAAGTCGATCTTCGTTCTGGGTATCATCAGTTAAAAGTCAAAGATGATGATATTCCAAAGACAGTATTCCGAACGAGATATGGTCATTACGAATTTCTCGTAATGCCTTTCGGTCTGACAAATGCACCAGCGGCGTTCTTGGGTCTCATGAATCGCGTGTGCAGAACTATGTTGGATAAATCAATTATCGTGTTCATTGACGATATTCTGATATACTCCAAAACGGAGGCTGATCATGTTACCCATCTGCATCAACTGCTAGAGTTATTAAGAAAGGAAAGGCTCGATGCAAAATTCTCAAAGTGTGAATTCTGGCTCAGACATGTATAACCTTATATTGTCTTGAGCTATTTCTTAAGCGTTCTTTGTCTGAATAAAAACTTGAAATTCTGCTTTGTTATCTTTATAGATTCAATTCCTTGGCCATGTTGTATCTGGCGAAGGTATTTCAGTCGATCCTTCCAAAGTCGAGGCTGTTCAAAAGTGGCAAACACCTCGCAATGCCTCCGAAATTCGAAGTTTCCTTGGATTGGCTGGTTACTATCGGCGATTCATTAAAGACTTCTCGAAGATTGCTGTACCACTTACAATGCTAACATGAAAGACCTTTCGTATGGGCTGATAAACAGCAAAAGGCATTTGAGACTCTAAAGCAAAATCTGATTCAAGCGCCAATCCTAGCCTTACCAGAGGGCAATGATGACTTTGTTGTCTATAGTGATGCATCTGGTACTGGTTTAGGTTGTGTCCTCATGCAAAGGGGAAAAGTCATTGCCTATGCTTCAAGGCAATTGAAAGATTACGAGAAAAGCGCACCAACTCATGATCTTGAGTTGGCTGTCGTTACCTTTGCACTGAAAATCTGGCGTCATTATCTTTATGGAACTAGGTGTCAGCTTTATACTGACCATAAAAGCCTCAAACACCTCTTTACTCAAAAGGATCTAAACATGAAACAACGACGGTCCTTGGAGCTCATCAAGGACTATGATTGCGAGATCCTATATCATCCTGGCAAAGCCAACGTGGTCGCGGATTCTTTGAGTAGAAAAGTCTACCCAGAAAAGTGTTGCTATGCCCTAACTCCGGTTGTGTTCTCTTCTGATTTTATTGAAGACATCAAATCTGCTCAAACCGAAGCACTAAAGGAAGAAAATCTATGTTCTGAAAATGTTAAAAGGCAATTGCAATTTCTGTCTATGAATCATTTGGGACTTCAATGTCTCAAGGGGAACCAAATCTGGATTCCTAAGTATGGTTCTATCCGTAACACTCTTCTATCAGAAGCCCATCAATCCAAGTTATCTATTCATCCTGGTAGCTAAAAAATGTACTTTGATCTTAAAGCTGATTATTTGTGGCCAGGAATGAAGAAAGACACCGGTCAGTTTGTTGAAAGCTGCAGAGTCTGTCAAATGGTTAAGGCAGAACATCAGAAACCCTTCGGAAATATGCAACCACTACCAGTTCCTGAGTGGAAGTGGGAGCATATAACCATGGATTTTGTCACGAAATTGCCTAAAACCAAGAGACAACACGACTCCATCTGGGTAGTCGTGGATCGATTAACGAAGTCAGCTCACTTCATACCGATGAAAGAGACATACTCTCTTGATAGATTGTCACAAATGTACATCGCTGAAGTTATTTCTCGTCATGGTGTGCCGAAATCTATAATCTCCGATCGTGATAGTCGTTTCATTTCAAGATTTTGGAAAGTGCTGCAAGACGGGATGGGTACTCGAATCTCTATGAGTACTGCTTATCACCATAATGTAGATGGCCAAAGTGAACGCACTATCTTAACTCTGGAAGATATGCTCCGTGCCTGCATTCTTGATTTAGGTGGTAATTGGGATGACCATTTACCTTTGGTCGAATTCTCATATAACAACAGTTATCATTCTACAATCAAGATGGCTCCTTTTGAAGCTTTATACGGACGAAAGTGCAGAATTCCCACCTGTTGGCGCGAAACAGGTGAATCACCGTTAGCGGGTCCTGCCCTTCTACAGTTGACCCACGAGAAGATTCAACTTGTTAGAAGAAATATTCTTGAAGCTCAGAGCAGGCAAAAGTCATATTACGACAATCATCATCAATCTATCAGTTTTGCGATTATCGATTGGGTGATGCTGAAGTATCCCCAATGAAGGATGTGGTGCGGTTTATAAAGCGAAACAAGCTAGCTCCATAATTCATTGGTCCATTCAAGATCGTTGAAAAGATAGGGAATCAAACCTATCGTCTTGAATTGCTAGCAGACTTAGCGGGAATACATCCTGTATTCCATGTTAGTCATCTGCGAAAGAGCTTAGCTGATGAAAGAGAAGTGCAGATACCACATGTTAATTTGCAAGTCGAAGAGAAGCTTCGCGTGGTTGAAGAGCCAGAGTGTATTCTGGACTCGAAGACCAAAAAGCTTCGCAATAAAGAGGTGCAGATGGTGCTCGTTCAGTGGAAAAACCACAAAGGTTCGCATCAGTCTTGGGAATCAAAAGATGTCATGAAAGCTACGTATCCAAGTTTGTTCGAACATAGCTAACTTCGAGGACGAATTTGTGCGTGGTGGAGCCCATTCTGTAACAACCTAGCTTTTAATCGAACTCATAATTTCTGTTTTTGAGATAATAATGTAATTTAATTACATTATTTGTATTGTAATTTAATTAAGTAATAAAATTATTTAATTAATTTAAATTACGTTAGTGATGATAAAAATGAAGATGAAATCTTTATTTTAAGAAAATCAGATGTTGAGGGACTAAAACTGACAAAAGCTGAAAGTGTGGAAATAAAAGACACCAAGTCTTTCATTTCTTCATTTATCACTTTCAAACTCTCTCTCAATCTCTCTATAATCTGCTGGAAACGAAATTTTGAAAAAGAAATTCGGAGATTTAACTGAAGAATATCAAGAATCAGGGAAAATCAAGGTAATAAAACTAAATTCCAAGCTTTAGTTTGTATTTTAAGAGTTTAAAATGCATAAAAAATGGATTTATAATCTGGATAATTAAGGTTGCATGTTTGAAATATTGATTAGAAATCATATATTGAAACCTTTGGAAGTTACAGAAACGAAAAACGTTGGTTAAATCGTCCAAAAAGAGTAGAAATCTGACTTTTTGTAACTTTTTGTGTTCTTGACAAAAAGTGTCTATTTTGGACATATTTGGACAAATCAATGTGTTTAAGATGGGGAAAATAATGTATAAACACTCCAATAATGATAACATAACAAGAAATTTAATTGCATGTTGATAAAAATGTGTTTGGTGAATTTTTGTTAAAAACCCGTATGGGTCGACCTGCACATTTGACGATCTGGCGGTAACCCAGGCAATTCCTCTGGGAATACCTCAGGGAACTCTCTGATCACTGGTATATCCTCTATGGTTTTCTTCTCTCTCTTGGCGTCAACTACATAAGCCAAAAAGGTCTCGCACCACTTAGCAACATACCTCTGGGCTCTGGCCATAGAATCTATACCAATCTCACCTCGGCGCCTCTCGCCATACACAGTCACAGTCTCACTGTCTGAAATGGGTATACGGATCATCTTCTTTGCACATAGAATGTCGGCCTGCCTGGCTGTCATCCAATCCATACCCACTATCACATCGAAACTGCTAATCTCTATCGGCAGCAAGTCAATTAGAAACCGGTGAGCATCAATCTCAAGAACACAATCTCGGAATATCCGACTCACTAATGTCGTACTCCCATCAACCCTCTCAACCACTAGTGGAACAGATAAAGCAGTAGAAGGCACAGAAAAGTATGCACAAAACACAACAGATACATACGAGCGCTCTACTCCAGAATCAAATAAGACGCGAGCACTAAGCCCATTCAGAATGTACATACCATATACTACATCTGTAGATTCGTGGGCCTCCTCTGTTGTGGCCTGAAACACTCTGCCCCCGCCTCTATGTGCTGACTCGCGACAGCTCGATGAAGCGGGTTCGGCTCTAATACCGCTGGTACTCGCTCCCTGTACAGCCGGTGGCGCATCCGGACAGTCTCTGGTGATGTGACCTGGCTTCCCACAGCGGAAGCACAGGGAATCCCTCGAAGTACATGTAAAAGAAGTGTCGCCATACTCCGCATCGATAACAACGGGGCTGCTCGATCATACAAGACCCAGAATGACGACGACGACATCTCTGGCAATCTCTATCTGCAGAAGAACTATCAGCTCGGCTCCCTGATGGCTGGGACCCCTGTCCCACGCTGCTTTGACTCTGACTGGGAGCACTGAACCGAGAAGTCTGACCCTGACTCTGTCCTGCCGCCCCTGACCCCTGATACTGACCCGATCTCCTGGACCTGTGATCTCTGCCCCTGTTTCGGTCTCGGCAAGACCCAAAACTCTGTCCCTGAACCTGCTGCTGCTCAGGCTGGCTCTCTCTCTGGGTATCCTGCGGCTCTCGCCAATAACTAGGGGACTGCTCAAACGTCCCCGTCCTCTGTCTCTGCGCTGGAGGCTGACCCCTCCGTCTCTCAATCTCTCTCTCTCTCTCGAACCCGAGCCAACTCCAAGGCCCTCGCGATTGTAGGGGTGTCATGAAGCCCAATGAACTCCCGAATATCAGATCTCAACCCATCAATAAAAGCATCAGCCTTACGGATCTTTGTATCGACGTGCTGAGGTGCGAACTGAGAATACTCATTAAATCTGTCTACATACTGCTGAACTGTAATGTCACCCTGCTGATGGTGCAGAAAACGGCGCTCCATCTCCGGGCGCTCATCGCGGGGGATGTACTGTAACTCGAAGATAGCGCGGAACTGCTCCCAAGACATGGCATACGCCGCAGATGTAGTCATCGAAGACAATGGACTTTCCACCACTGTGAAGCCCCTCCTCTCAACAGATAGGTCGCATAACCGACCATATCCCGCGGATCAACATGGGCGACTCGGAAAGCCGCCTCTATCTCTCTCTCCCAAGCCATAGCCGCACCCGGATCACCACCGCCCCTAAACTGAGGTGGGACTCCTATCATAAAGTCCTTAAAGGACTCACCTTGCGGAGTAGAAGAAGATGCACCAGCCCCTGTCTCGGTTGCAGTAACTGGCAGAGGATCTGATCTCTGACCCTGATCTCGCTCTCGGTAAAACTCTGCTAGTACCTCTCGAAGCTCTGACCGACGAATATACTCATCTCCCGCTGGTCTACCTGCGCCCTCACCCTCACCCTGATCAGCCATAACTACCTGCACAAATTACAACAGATAAGATAACTGATAGACCACCCATCGTTATACAATAAGCTAGGTCAGTTAATTCCGCTAAATCAGTCTCAGGGAAGAATCCCACGGATCTGAACACGGTCAAAGCTCAAGCATCCACTGATACTCAATACTGAAACCACAAGCTCTGATACCAAGCTGTAACGCCCACTTTTCTCACACAAATGCCATGTCAACATATATAATCATAAGTGGCAATATCGCAAGCATCTCATAATGCACATGTCATAGGATTAACTGAAAACCACTATTAATTAAAAACTTTAAAACAGAAGTCGTCGCAACATGTCGCATGTCGGATTCAGATAGACATACACATCTGAAAGCTAGCTATCATACACATACTATTCAGATACAACAAGATACAGATACAGTTCTCAGAATCTATTATCAAAAGACAGCAAGCACCCACACAACTCTGATCTACCCTGGCTCCTATTTTGGCGGCTGCTGCGACTGTGACCCCACTGTATGACTGCCTGAGACACATAAGACTCGAAAATGTAAGCTGGGAAGCTCGTGAGTACGCGAGGGTTAGACTCTGCAGATAACAACACATAACATGCACAACACATATAGCTCAACACATATATCACAGGCTCAATGCACAACACATATCTCTGCTCAAAGGGGGACGCCGTTCCCCAGCTAACAGGCCGCACACAGCAGCGGTTAGCTACACAATAGGCACAAGAGCGACCTGACAATAACACTGCTGTATATATACAGTCTCAAACTTCGTGACTGGTTAGGGACAGTCAGCCTGTGCGATCATATATCGCGGACACCTGCAACTCAAACACGTACAACACGTATAGGATAGATAGAATCATACATGCGTGCCCTATCTCGGTCTCATATACACATCACAACACATATGCGACATAACTCATAAAACAAGCGCGCTTTTAAAAGAATTCGAGTACTCACCAATTACCCGAATCACGGCAACTGAAAATTCTATAGCGGATTGGTACGCGGTCGGCTCGAACCTGTAACACAACGGATCCCAAATATCAACGCAAATCCAACGGATAGATAACAAAACCCCAACACAATCGTCATAACCGAACACGACTCAAAACATAACCCCAAACAGCCAACCGACGCCCAAAACCCAGCCGAACAGTCGCCGCATCGCGGCCTGCGCTCGGGCAACGCGGTCGCGCCGCGACCATCGCGGTCGCGCTCACGCTGGTGCAGACCTGTACGTGCAGTTTGCAAAAATGGCAGAAACTATGGGGTTCACACCCCTAAATCCGATTCCAGCAACACAGGTACACAAAACTCATACATAATCGACCCACATAACTCCAGAAACCAAAACCCTCAATTTCATAACATATCTATACGAATTTCAGCAACCAAAACCATGAAATTCTTACCTTGGCACCTTCTAATCACAAGGATGATGAAGGAGATGAAACTCTAGCAATCAACCAAACTCTTGGAGATTTCTTGCTGGTCCCAAATCACACACACACACAACACGTTTCTGGATTTGAAAAGGGGAAAGGAAAAGGATGCTAGGTCAAGAAACGCACTTATACATACTTTTCTTAATTAGAAAGTCCCGGACCCGCTAAATCAGAACCCGATACCACTTTTTCACTATTAATATCATTCTGACCCAATTAAATCCACGATCTCAAAAATAATAATAATCCACTAATTATTAATCCGGAGACACGTATCACTCGGTCTCGACACGTTTAATCCACGAAACGGGATTCAATTGGAACAACGCAATCATATTAAAATAAAGAGCCAATAAATTTAATCCACGTACCAGGCTCAAATCCGAAATGTTACAAATTTGATATATTTTATTCTAACTAATTTTATGTATAAATGATCTAAACAGAAAGATGATTATTAATAACTTTTAAATTTAATATCATCATCATCATTAACTAAAAAATCTTTTAAAAAATTGTTTGTTGTGATATGATGGATCTAATCATAAAAGAAAATTAATTTACAATTTTAGAATTAATACTGGAATATTAATTTTACACATGTCAAGTAGATTATGCCACTTGGTATAAGATGACAAGTGACAATCTATTTATTCTTTTATTAGTAGTTATAGATATAGATTATGTTTAGGAGAGATATATATGATATTAAAATTTTAAGTTGAGTATATATATGATATTATGAAATTTAAAAAAGGTATATATGAAAATTCTCTGTTATATAAATGACAAAAAATTGATATTTAAAATCTTGAAATTTTAAATAAAGATCCTAATAAAGGGTTAAAGTCGTAGAATAGTTGTGTACTTTTTAAAATGTATCGATATGGTACGTATACTATTTTAATTATTCATATTACACGTGTACTTTCTGAATCGTTCAAATTTGATACGTGTACTACATTTTTTCATACCAATATGATACCTTTGGTAACCGGTTACTGGCTATACCTGTTAAGAGTGGAGTTTCTCTTTTTATTAATGTTTAAATTTCCATAATTGAAGCATTAAATACACTCTCTCGTCCTTGTGATAACCTGGTAGGAGAAATCACAATGCACAGACAACTTCAAACACCTACAGACCTCTATAGATATCTCCAATGACGATCTCCACCGTCCAAATCAAAGAACTATGCGTTGCGAAGCTTCTCCTCAAATTTTACACAGATCCAACGGTGAACAAGTTCGTACCGACGATTCTCCCACAACTGCACAAAACTAGACGAAATAACCGGTCATAAAAAGTAAAGGTATCATATTAACAATATAAAAAGTACACGTACTATATCGATACACCTTAAAAAGTACACTGCTATTGTACGCAGCCCCCTAATAAATGACAAAATTGCAAACAAAAACCAATAAAGTCGGTGGGAGTGATATTACATATAGCACTTGAAAACCAAAGAGTTCAGAGTTCAGACGACGAGGAAGGAATAATGGCCAAAACTCAAGTTTTGAAAGAGTGGTTCGACCGAGTTGACTCGGAAAAAACAGGGAACATCTCCGCAAATCAACTCCAGGTTCATGGCTTCTAATCTCACCCTTTCTTTTATTCTAAAAAAATTGATTTCTCTCCATGGAAAATTGACAAAATTTCTATCGCCCAGAGTGCTCTTGCTGTTGGAAACCTACAATTTCCAATCACAATTGTACAACAAATGATCAGGTTCGCCATAATGCACGATTTCCATATGATTATTGTTTACACATCTTGTAGCTACGATTGTTCTTTAAATTGATGTCTAATTTTATCAGAAATTTCGTTAATTTGATTAAAGAAGTCAAACTAGGAATTGTCAAGTATATTTTCTGACTTTGGAGTGGCAAATCGTAGCCATACGCTTTATAAAATTTAAGTTGACGAAACTTATCCTATATGTTTATGATATTTTGGAATCTAGAACACACCTTAGTCGATTTTTTAGTTATAAGTAGCAACCATGTCATGTAGTACATTTTTCCTTTACATAAATGGGGTTTATTTCATTTTTGTGATGTCTGATGTGCTTAGGGAGATTTTGTTTCTCTTTTGCTACAGGATGTATGATTTTGACAGAAATGGAACCATGAGTTTTGAAGGTAAACATTATATATTGAATATTTGATGCAGCTTAATCTGTTAAATTTAGCTTCATGATAGTTGGTATTACTTCCTCTGTTGCATAATAGTTAGAAGAACATGACGTTTTGTTCAAATGCTGTAGCACAAGTCAGAGTCTGCAACTCCCTCTTATACATGTATCCTTGATCTTATTGCAAAATGGAGGTGGCTTTCGATTTATTTGGATGAATAGATACAACTAGGGACACTCCTCTTTACAACATGTTAGATGATTTGAACACTTCAATAACTAAAAGATTCATGTAGTGTATATATATCTATTGTGGGTCTTATCTCTAGATTCTCCTTGCATCATGTAAGTTATACAACAAGACCACAATCATATTTTTCTTTCCTCACACTAGCTATGACAACATGAAAACGTTGAAAGTTAAATGGCCTTTATAAAGTTTCCAGCACCTAGTTATATGCACGTGTGTTGTGGGGTTTGTAAGTTTGTTTTTATTGGTGAGACGTCTAATTGGAATTCTAAGGGAAATTGGTTATGTGATCTGATAGTTTTCACTTTTCAGCATCGTTGGATCTTGATTACTTTAAAAAAACAACAATTAATATCCTAGAGATGTTCCATTGAATTGCAAGGAAACACATTGTCAGTTTGAAATGTAAATTGCCTTGCTAGAAGTTCCAAGATTAAGGTATGACCTAGATGCTTCTTAAAATTTAGTTGTAGTTATGTTCTATTGTTGTTTCTAAAAACCATGGTATCCAACACCTTTGGCCCAACTGGTCAACTGTGTAGATGTTAAGCGTGCCCTCCATATGGCTTGGGCAAACTTTAGGTCTTCCAGGTAGTGCATATAAGGAGTCAAAACGGGATTTGAACTTGAGACCCATGGTGCACAACTGAAAAATGATATGATAATGGTTTTACAATCTGAAATATCATCAAAAACATTTGAGGGTGGGCGCAACTTACAATCAGCATAAAAGCTCCTCTCGTTTTTTATTTTAAGTTTATGCTGAAAAGTGGGTATCTTACACTCGTTTTGACTTGATTTCTCTTTTCCTCTCCTCAGAGTTTGTGGCTCTTAACAAATTTCTTCTAAAGGTGGGTATCTTACACTTGTTAAACTGATTACAAGTACTATAGATAGTAAGAAGCAAATGCTATGAATGTTACAAAATCCATAGAAATCCGATGTCAAAAGTTTAAGGTCTAATATTCAAAGTCAAAGTCTGTAGTTAGTTGTGTACCATGCTTTTCGTAACAGAGGATCTCATGAATATAACTAGTTTTTCTTCAATGTAACTAAGCTATATAGCTAATCTGCAAATTGGTATATGGAAATCTGATGTGTCACATTTCAGTAATGTTTTTTATGAAACCATTCATCTGCTTGCTGAGAACTAAAAATCTAGCATGAAGTTGTTGCATTAAAAGCTTGAGTGCTATCATATTATCTATAATTATAAAGCTGCCATGTCATGTCTATTATGAGTTCTCTGAAGGGGATAAAATTACATCTTTTATGATGTTATATGTAGCAGTAAGTAGCATTTCAAACCATTCGACTTGACAATTTCTTTCCAAATAACAATACTAGTAAAAGGCAAGCAAAGCACTTGAGTTAGCAAAAAATAATGAAAGAATACTATATTAACATTTTGGCTGGAACACCCTTATACATAAGCAGTCTCTCTGTGTATGATACTATTCATGAGTTCTAAGGAAATCATTAAAATCATCTGACTAGAAAGCATTTTTTGTTACTTTGTTCCAGGTTCAACAAGCCTTTTCAGACTTGGAGAGGTACTATCTTCATTGTTTTGGACGAAGGGTTTGAAACTTTGATACCAAAGATTTCTTTCTTTTTTCTTCGTTCATTTGTTAGTCTCTCATTGTGTGATTTATTAAAACTCAACAAAAAGTTGCTCAAAATAGACCCCTTAAAGAAAGACTCATGAAGATTTTACAAGAACGCAGGAGTAGTATGACATCCCTTTTATTAGAGGTGGAAAATTTTACCCATTTATTTACGAATGGAACAATTTGAGTTATTTTTTTATCTCGAAAAATTGAAAAAGGAAATGGGCCAAATGTATTGAAAGGTGCTCAAGTCTGATTCAGTCTACACATGCTCCTAAATTTCTTTATATGGATAATTAGAGGATGCTTGTAATAGTATAACTTTTGTAATCCTATCTAACATGATAATTATATACAAAAACCCAAAAAAAGAACAAAGTGTTTCTGGACTACCCAACTTGATCCCTACCAAATCGACCCAATTTGACCCATTACCAACCTTGCCGATTTTGCCACCCTTTTATTATGACATTTCACATTAGCAAACAATCCATCATATCAATAACATATATCTAGTATATTACATGATTATGAAAAAATCATGGAAGTTAATGGTTTGCCTACAATTGGAAATGAATAAAAATTAAAAATAATATTTAAATCTAAAAATTAAATACGGAGCCCAAAACTATCGGATTGGGGCATCACGGTGGGACAAACTGCCTTTGCCATGACGTTCGGCTTACAATCTGGAAGTTATGGCCTTTTGAAGTTTAGCTATGTTCCAACAGGTCCATGAACTTGTTGGCCAGCTCTTCCACCTACTGTATCAAATACTATTCACCATTCTCTTTTACACCAAATTTGATTTAACAGCATTCATCACACCAAAATTTTGATTTAACAGCATTCATCACACCAGATTTCTATAGCTTTGATAATTCATGTAATTATTCCATATTTAACATAAAAATAAAAGAAGTATGTGGTACAAAATATATTGTCATATTGAATAGGATATTTGATTTATTTTTGTTATTCATTTTTAATTGTCTATAATAATGTTAACTAATCAATTAATTATTTTATTGATAATTTAGTAAATATAAAACTGAAAGGTTATTTGATGTAAAAGTATAATTAACTAGAACGTTATAGTGTAGATACAATTTATTATAAATAAAAAATAGTAATTAAAAAAATAGATTATTATTAAAATAAACTTATTTGATTAAAATGATTAATTGGAAAAAAAGCAAAGAGTAAATTTGATTTATTTAGGTTAAAGAAATTGGTATGAATATTTGGTGCATAAATTTGGGTGGAATAGAATTTGGTAACCCACCCTTTGGGGGCCCCCACCGACCGGTCCCACGGCCAACTTGGAGGAGGTAAATCGCGTAACACATGATTAAAGGACATGTGCAGGGTTTGAACCCTGAACTTCCACTATAGATTCGATGTCCCGAACCACCAGCTACCATCGCGGGGAATAGAATTTGGTGTAAGCATATTAATGGAATATGTTTTGTTACACAAAAAATGGTGTCACCGTTTGGTGCATACATTAGATAAGCTCTATATCTATGTTGGTCATTATGTCTTTTAGGGACATAGTTGGTAAGGTGTTTGTTTTCTGGGTCAATAGAAATTATGGTAATGAGAAGTATACACGATGGCAAGAAAACCATCTTCCTTTAAGATATTCTTTAGTGTGTTTGTGCAAGTGGTTCCTTTGAACCTACTCATACATTTGTATCCATCCTATTGATTTTTCTATCACAACATTGGTGCTTATCATGTCACTCGTGTGCATGTGTGGGTTGTTGTGTTCATCATTGACATGATGAAGTTCATTTGTTTTCATCTTATCCATCAACTTGCTATGAGATTGCACTTGGTTTTACAATCTTGAAGAGAGAAATTATTAGTCATGAAGGGAGTGTTCTTGTTTTTACCAATAATTTGGTTGTGGGTCACACTTCAAGATTTTTGATCGTGAATAAGCCGCACTGATGCCATGTCCACATGCTGGATTGCCAATAACGCACTCCTTAAGAAATGGGATGGAACATCCTATGAATCTCAACCATTATTCTCTAGGATGTTCCGATGCTCTTCAAAGTATTCTAGGACATCCATGTATTTTGTATTTTCTGGATTTTCATGATACTTTGTAATAGTATTACTGTATTAGTCATTTATGGTCATACTGTAAGATGAACCTAAAGATCCTTACACTATGAAGATCCTCAGGGTTTTGAGCCTCCTCTAAAAAGTAAGTCATCTATATGTGGTATTATGGTGGCAACTGGAAACAGGGAAAGATACAAGAGGCATGCACCACCAATACATGGGATATCTTCATGGTAAAACTTGGGAAACAATTATAGTTACCTACAAAGTGCTAAAGCAGACAAAGGAAAGAATTAAAAGCTTCTAGAAGGGGATGAGAGTGCTTGGCTATCCAACTTCATAGATGGACTTGAGCTGTTGGTTGTTGAAGAGTCGCAGTGGTGAAATCAAGGATGTCATATTGCACCAACTGTTGCTGAATCTTGGGGAGCAATGGGAGAAAGACATAAAGACGAACTACATGGTGCAAAATATAGTCTCATGGATAATGTGCTAAATGCAATGCACAAGAGGCCGGGATTGAGTAGCGCGAGTCCACAAATACAGCCACTTGCAAGGAGTTGTGTGCATTCAAGGATCGTCTGAAGAAACAAAGCTCTAGAGAAATTGTAGAATGGTTCCACCAAATAGATAAATGAAAAGACAAGAGTTGGCCAAAGCGAAAAGGGGTAGGGGAACAAAGAATAAAACAAAGGGGATAAAGCATTCGGCTAAACATGTAGGTCACTAAGAAGGCATCGTAAATCGGCTAGGTGAGAATGTCATACCCTGAGATTTCGAGTCAATATACATTACAAGTGCAGGGGTCTGCAAACACCTAGGGTTAACAATAGAACATTTTTCATTGACAGGTAACAGAACATAATGCAATCCCACCTCCTAATGAGACATTACACTTCTTCGAGGGAGAATGAAACACATGGCACCTTTTCTGCTTTGAGGGTGCTAGGTTAGCCTGTTTTTTGCTAGGACTCAAGTGGAAGAAGATGGAATGTTTGTATAAAAGGAGACTTGGAATGCTAGAGAGTAGTTTCTAAGAATACTTGATAATAGACTGATTTCCACGAGTAGTCTGTAGACCGAGAGAAACCAGGCCTTTCTTTTAACAGTTGCATATTTATGACAAAATCCCACTCAAGTGCTTTAATGTTTTTTGTATAAGTCTGTAGGCCGCTGTTCTACGCATGTGACTTCATGAGACAGTCATATATCCTTACAAGGAGTAGTTGACATCATTTACCCGCAGTTAGTCATTCTTGCTCAACAGATCACATGGTTTCAAAGATGTTTTTTTTTCATGATTTTGTTTGACACATCAGTTTTCTGGCATAAGAATCATACCTTTGACTTCCATCTTTCAACTGCAGTTTTGTATTTTATGAATGATCAATGCTAGGATAACACCATCTCTTGACAGATTCAAGTACTTGATGCTAACAATGTTTTTTTTCAACAGAGGCCGTGGCTTTCTTTCTCCAGATGAAGTATATGAGGCAAGGTCACTGCACTTGTCCAACCTCTCTCAAGCCTCTTACGTAACCCACACAAATTAAAAAAACGAAATAAGCCGTGATTTTGCACTTCACAATTGATCATAACAAATGTGCAACCAACATGAATTGAAATCTCATAGACATAGTAAATTAATCAAATGAGCTTTGACTTGTTTAATGTAGAATAGACCAACAGAGGTGTGCTTTCTTTGATTTCAAGCTATCATGTTACATCTCATTGTTATAACTTTGTATGAACTGTTCACTGTCTTCATTTTCTTATAGTTTGTTATCAATAATAGGCTTTGCTGAAAATGGACATCTCTCTGGATTCTCCAGCATTTTACACAGTCTGTGAGGTACGAATGATGTGTATGCTATCTGTTTAATAATGTTACATAATACATACTATAAACCTAAGGGAAAACTATGATTCGTCCCATGGATGTCCCCATGTCAATACATCATAGTTCTTTACCAAGACTTTTAAGCTAAAAGTATATGTGTCCATTCATCATTACAAATTGTTGTTGCTCTTGGTTTTAATTCACAATATCTCTTGTCTTCTCATCACAATAATCACAGACCTCAATTAAAACTACATGAAGTTAAGAGTAAATTACAAAAATGGTCCCTGTGGTTTAGTCGAAATTATGGATATGGTCCCTGGTCTTTAAAAATTACATAAATGGTCCCTCAAAACACTATTTACTTGCAAAAATGGTCCCTCTTTCTCATTAATTTTTTTTAAATGACGGTTTTGCCCTTTTCTCAATAACAATTTGGTCCATCAACTATGTAATTTATTTTCAGTTTTAGTCCTTTTTATAAATTTTCACCTTTTCTATTATTTATTATTATTATTATTTTATTAATTTATACATTTTTATTTTTTAAATATATATTTATGTTATAAAATATATTGATTTTTTGTTTATTAAAAATTATCCCTATTATAATTATTAATTTATTTATTTTACGTTCCTTTTATATATTCAATTTAATTTTACAAATTAATTTATAATCTATTTCATTTGATAAATTTTTTTTTACATTTTTATCTTTTATATGTTTATGTCTAACTATTTCATTACGTTAATATATTTTGATTTAAACATAAAGTAAAAATTCATGTAAAGGACTAAAACTAAAAATAAATTACATACTTGAGGGACCAAATATGTTATTGAGAAAAGGGCAAAACCGTTATTTAGAAAAAAATATGAGAAAAAGGGACCATTTTTGCAAGTAAATAGTGTTTTGAGGGACCATTTATGTAATTTTTAAAGACCAGGGACTATATCTATAATTTCAACCATACAATAGGGACCATTTCTGTAATTTACTCTGAAGTTAATTTTTACAGATTTGATGGTATGGGAAGGAAGGCTCATGACTTGCTGGATAAATGAGTTATCATGCACATCTCAATTGTGTTACGGGTTGTCTTTAAAAGATGAATATAAAAGAGCAATAAATATATGTATGCAAGTCATTTACTCAAAAATAGTAGCACCCACAAAAGAGGAATAAATTTTCATTTTTCAGCAGTATGCTTCAGGTGTGATTGTTAACTGTTATAAAGCACATTTTTTTCACGTTGTACGGGTAAGATTTGAATGGCTGCTTTATGAACTAGTGCCATGATTTCCGAATATATATTCATGATTGGGAGATCAATCTAAAATTCTATATGTTTGTCCTGCAAATATGCTTTTCAGAAAAGTCTTTTCTGCTTAAGGTATGTTGTGATTATTTATGCAGAGCTTTGATAAAGAAAAGAACGGAAGATTTCGGCTGGATGATCTCATGTCCCTTTGTATATTCGTACAATCTGCTCGGTAAGCAGATCAAGCACCCTTGAGTTTATAGAATACTTTATTACTTATAAACGAGAGAATGAAACTTATTAGCTAATAGCTACTTTTTCTCGATGGATTATTATCATCATCATGCCCTTTTGCCTCTTTTCTTTTATAACATGCAGGAACCTTTTTAATTCCTTTGACACAAGTAAGCAGGGCAGGGTGACTCTTGATCTTAACCAATTCGTCTACTGCAGTGAGTCTACTTTCTTCTTGCATGTTTTAACTTATAATCTTACTGGCATACATATACAGTCACCTTCATATTTGTTTGTGAAATCTTTGCAGCTGCAAATTGTAGAATATGAAGCTGATGCCAATCAATACCCCACTTAAGGAATAGCATTGTACTTCCAATGGAAAGGTAATGATTTTCTACAATTGGTGTTGATATGATTTCTCTATTTATTGGTATTCTTGTAATGACATTGTTATCATGTTATGAGTATTATAAAGTTGTTTGGAACTGTATCTAGGCATCTAGCTTGTTCATACTAGAATCACAATACCAGATTAATTTGTAGAAATCGTAGACAGAAAATATATTGTGATTTCGGAACAAAATTTTCTAATAGGCTAATCAAGATATATCGATGCATTAATGTTGTGACTGTTAAGACGAGGTAAAGATCAGTTTTTAGAAAAGAACATTCTAAATGGCATAATTTATGGATATACTTGTTACAAGAATGAAAGTTTTGTGTGATAGAATTCGGATATATATTAGAAATGGCCGTTTGGAATTCAAAAGTCAAATTCTTTGGTGATTTATTTTAGGATCCTTATTCTTAGGAGATGATTGTGGATGTTGATTGTATTTTGTTAGGGGGTTTGCTATAATCAAGAACTTGGATAATCACTCGTACCATGATTCACTTTCTGTGATAAGTATTTCGACCCTATAAACAGTCTAGGGTTACACGAAATCATATCCGGGATAATACGAGATCAAGAACACTTTTGAATTAGACTATATTCAAAAGTCACATTTTGAGAGATCATATGTGTTCTATCTTTTTTTCTTCTTAAAATTGAAACAAATTCATATGTTATTTGTAACATTAATCCATAACCGTCCAAGATTAATGAACCATTAATCTTGGTATTAACGGTTTTAGCAATAACTAAACTGGGTTTGTTTTGCTCTCTACCTTCTCGTTTGGCAAATAAAATTTCAAATCACCATGTTTTGGTAAATAACTCTCTTCTCGTGGGGATGGAAACAAGAGAGGTCATCTGGAGCTATTGGGGGAATTAGGGTGTTTGCTATAATCAAGAACTTGGATAATCACTAGTATTGTGTATGGTGCACTTTCCATGATAAGTACTTCAACCCTATAAACAGCCCACGATTACACGAAATCCTATCCGGGATAATACGAGATCAAGAACACTTTTGAATTAAGCTATATTCAAAAGTCACACTTTGAGAGATTATATATGTTCTACCTTTTTTTCTTCTTAAAAATTGAAACCAATCATATGTTATTTATAAAATATTAATCCATAACCGTCCAAGATTAATGGACCTTTAATCTTGGTATTAAAAGGATCATAATTATTGCTGAAACGACTTTAGCATTAACTGATAATAACTACTCATTAAGACAATGTTACAAGCTTAACTTAACAGCTTTGGCCTTAGCTTAACAGCACCAACATTAGCTTAACAACTACAACCTTAGCTTAACAATATCAGCCTTAACTTAACAACTATAACTACAGCCTTAGCTTAACAACACAGCCTTAGCTTAACAGCTTTAGGTATTAGCTAACAGTTTTGGGCATTAGCTTAACATCATCAGCCTTAGCTTAATAGCTTTGGCCTTAGCTAATAGCTATACCCTTAGCTTAACAACGTTAGCCCCTTTGACCCCAACATGAATACGAACCCCAATTAGCTTACACGAGATCTCCAATACCGATGTATTGCTGAATTTGAGATCCCATTGGTTTCCAGATAAAATCTAATGACAATAAACTAACATTGTGATATAAATCACCAACATATTTTATCCTTATAACATAAGGATCCGTGTGATGAATGGAAGATATAGAAAAATTCAAACATCTCGTATCTCGTGATGAATCTGATCCATCGCCTCTATCAACAAAAATTGAACCAAACTCACTCTACAATCAAGGTTCGCAAGATCGGCCTGGGGATTTTATCATCCCAACTCGTATCAAAAGTAATAATTATGATAAATGGGCCGGAGATGTTCAAATGGCTATTCTTTCATAAACGGAAATTCATGTTCTTAAACGGAACAATAAGTAAACCAGAACTACCGTGCACCCAGTCCAGTTGGAATGCAATTAACGCGATGCTTGAATCATGGATTATGAACACAATCGATTCTGAGGTAAAGTGCAATCTCTCAAAATACAAAGATCCTAGAATACTGTGGGAAACCCAAAGATCAAGATATACAGTCGTACCTGCGCCCCTACCTGCGTTTCTTGAGTTGTTTTTAAACGACTTCCTAATCCTGAAAAACAAATATCTTGTAAAAGAACTGAAGTTACAAAGTGAAAATGCAAATACAAGCCTTTAAAACTACCGGAAACATGCAATAATACAGTATTATCAATTACCATGATGAACAGGATACAAACTGATATGTTTGGAAGCCATTTGAGTGAAGACTGGGGTCTGCACTGACGTGTACAGAATCCATATCACCTACAAAAAATAAAATCAGGTGCCCTTTGGTATCCATTGCTTTTTGGATCCTAGCGGGTTAGGTGATTTAGGTACCCAATTCATCATAGGTTTAGATACGCATTTCATTATAGATTTAGGTGCACATTCTATTTTAGGTCTAAGTACCCACTTTTGAACAATTTCGTTTGTTCACAATTATAGACGAAAACTAATTTCCTTTTTGTCTCGGTGAAATTAATATGTGATTTGACAGAATATGAGAATCAGAACGAATAGAACTATGAAATGTTAATTCTGAAAATCTGTCCGGTATTGATTTGTTTATGATAATACTTCTTTTAGGGGGTGTTCTTTTGGCACTAATAAGCACTTATAAACCCCAATCACTTATTCGGTAAGTGAAATGGGGTAATAAGTGCGTTCTTGTGAAATAAGTAATAAGTGAAAATATCACTTATTGGGGACTGATTCGGTAAGTAAAAAAATGTTGCTGATTACAACCTCAACCCTAATCAGTCATTTTGCTCTCTCCATCTTCCTCCAAAAGTCACACACCTCTCCTTCTCCCCACCTTGCCGCCGCCGCCCTCTCCTTTTCCCAGCCCGTCGCCACCGCTGCTCTCCCCTTCTCCCATCCCTCCCGTCGCCGCCGCCCCTCTCATTCTCCCCACCCTGCCGTCGGCTGCCCCAGCCTCCCCGTCGCACACACCCTCGGCGGCTGTCGATTTCTTCATCTTTCACCTTTAAAGAAACAAGGTAAACACGATTTCTATATATTTTAATACGACATTTACATCATATGTTCTGTTGTCGTTTTATTCTCTCGGGATTTGAGAGTTTCATGTTTCCTTTCAAGCAATTGCATCAAGCACCTCTGTTGTTGAACTCATAAATATTATAGTATAGGAAGATGAAGTATATAGTGATTTGTTGCAATGTGTTTATTAGGATAATAATTTGAACTGATATTTTAAATATTAAAAATTTTAATACAGATTTAACATACAAAAGAACAGACTTATTAATTCAGTAATCAGTAATCATCGCCAATCACTTATCAATCAGCATTGCAATCAGCTACTTATCACTTATGTAAAAGAACAACACCTTAGTCTTTTGAGAAGAATACTTTTTGGAAGAATAAGTAGAAATAGCACAAACACTAGATTTTGAAGATTCACCAACGTAAACCTTAACCGGAAGTTTTTCTCTGATTTTATCTTTTCCTTTGTTTATATTTAGAAGATATTTGAGTTTAAGATCAAAGTGTTATTTAGTCTCTTGATTAAGTAAAGACTTTGAATCAGGAGAAATTGTTCTCACAAAATAATTCTTAAGATCAAGTTCAATTTCTTCTTCATCTTCAATAATAGATTTTCTAACTTTTTGAAAATGAATTATTGTTATTTTCAGAAAGAAAGAATGAATCATAAGACTCAAATCACTCGTTTTTACTTTCAGTAGATAGAACATAATGCACAACTTTCTTATTAAAAGAAATTTTAGGACTTGCATTATACTTTAAACCATGTGAACACTTAATTATTAATTGAGAAAATTGATTCTCTAAATAACTATTAATGATTAAGAGTTTATCAACGTTCTCATGTAACAATTTAGTATCCTTTTTGAAAATTAATGTTAATGTTCGTTTAGTGTTTAAGTGATAATTTTAACTCTTCTACAAGATCATAAATTTACTTTTGAAGAGTTGTAAATTTCTCAGATTTCTTTAATAAAAAACATTGATGAATTTGAATTGTCTGAGAAAGTTTAACCTTAAGCTCAATAATTTTTTTAAGATAAATAAGAATTATTTGACAAAAGATGTGTAACTTTTTCAACATTCAAATAATTCTCTCATTCAGAATCCTCTAATTTCTTTGTCAATTCAGATATTTGACATTGAAACTCATGTTTTTCAACAATTGAAACTTTCTTTTTCTCTTCAACTTCATCAATCTTTAATTGCAAGAGATTAACTTCAGATAAAGCTTGAATCGTTTTCAGCTTTCTGTTTAGTTAACTCTAAAATTAGATTAGAATGAGATGAAATCTTTAGAAAATTTTGAAGTTGTTATAACAATTTAATAATTTTTGCGGTCAAATATTAACAGTATTGTTGGCACGAGAATTTTCTTCATTCATTTGAATCAAAACTACAAAGTTATTCTTGTTATTCTTTTCAGCATCTTCAGCTCTTGCAGTTAAGACATGTTATTTAGCAAGACTTACGTGTGAAGCCATAATATCTGCACAAGAATTTTGACGTGTTAGATTGAAGAAAAATCAAATGATTAAGCTTATAAAATTCAAAAATTTAAATGAGCTCTGAACTTCAAGGATTAACTTGCGCAGAAAAAGTTAACATTCAGACTAATATCTCTGAAATAAAAACTCTGAATAAAGGCAAATCAGGTCAACCAAAGTCAACTATGGTCAAAATAAAGTCAACAAAGTCACAATATGTCAAATATAATCAAACAAGACGATGTGACTCAAGTTGGCTCAATAAATATGTCAGTTGATATTGGAAAATGACCTTAAAATTAAAGCACCCGTAAAACTCGTCAAATCAAAAATGAAAATACATGGGCCTTCAAGGTACCAAACACTAATTCAAGTCAAATAATGTTTATCAGGATAAGTTGGCCTATGAAAAATGACAAGACCTAGAATGGGTCTTCGTCACCACAAAATGAGCCTAGAATGAAGGTCTTCGTCAAGAAAGAATGAGCCAAAATAAAACTAAAAGCAAGTTTCTCACGCCAAAACTTTTGAAATGCACTTTTAGACCAAATGAAATGACTTGGAATGAATTTGGCCAATAAATATTTAAAAAATTAGATAAGAATCAAAAGAAGAATTCTATAGGGCGAATGAGAAAAAATTCAAGAGTTGTCCAAGTTTGAAATATTAGGAGATTGTTCAATGATAGAAATCCAAAGTTTAAGCTTTGCAAGATGCATCTGAGATTGGTTGCTTATGAAAATTGGTTTTTGACTTTTGAGCTTAGTAGATACTCTTTAGAAATGTGACTGTTGAGCTTAGTAGATACTCTTCAGAAATGTAACTTCTTCCAGGAGTTAAATCAGCCATGAAGAGTGTCAGAATGGGCTAAAGCGCATTCCACATATAGAACTTGATTCAAGCTTCGTTTTGATATATTATGGGCACCGTAAGTATGTTCCAGTCAAAAGTTACGAGCTCTGAAAGCATCAAAGGTCACAAGTGAAAAATTCTAACAAACTCGAATTTTGGGTTCTTTGGACTCGAGTTCGAGTTCAATAGACTTGAGTTCGAGTTCGAGTCAATAGGACTCGAGATTCCGTGTGCTTCAAACTCAAGTTCGAGTCAATAGGACTCAAGTTCGTGTCCTCGAGGATCGAGTTTGAGTCAAATGAACTTGAATTGAACCACAATGACTCGAGATGGATTCAACCGACTCGAATTAGCCTTCAAATTTTCAGGGAACAAATAGCAATTGACTCGAAGTGAACTCGAAATGATTGAGCAGGACTTGAGTTCACTTCCTGTGAGACTCGAAGTGGATTTAAGTTGACTCGAAATGAATGTCGTGTCACTCGAGCTTTACTTAATACAACACGAGTTTGAGTGAAAAGTGGACAAGTTTGACTTTGGATTTAACTTAACACATCACTATTTGACCTCCTTTCAATTCATTAATCCTGAAATCAATTAATACAACAAGTTAGTAACAATTAAACTCAAATAAAATGGATTAAACAAGGTGGTTACATCAAAGTCACTAAGAACACATTAACATTCAACAAATCTGAAAAATCTGAAATTGAACGTAGAAAGGTTCAATTTAAACTAAAACACTTCTCAAACTTGATTAATAATCATAAACTGAAGCCAACTCATCTTCATGCAATAAAAAACATTCAAATTTCATCAAAAACACACACACACACACACCTAACAACAATCAATCCAACTCTGTAATTCCTCAATTACTCCCTCAATTTTGCGAATTAAAATCTGAAATTTAGGACACTAAACATGGAATATAGACGCATAACATACCAAAATTCATATCAATCAGACAATCAGAGAAGTTATTATGAACTTTTAAAGATTCAGCCTTGTTTTTTTGAACAAAAATGAGATCAGAACTAAAATGTGCAATTACTCTCAATCTAGAATAAATTTGAACATGAAATTTTCTGGATTTGCATGTTATATCAATCCTAAGACTCGCTCAAAAATTGCATGATCTAATTCCAATCCAATCAAAAATAAAAAATTCAAGAATTTCAAGAACAAAAAAATTGAGCAAAAATTCAAAATTCAATTACTCCCTGATCATTGCAAAATTGGACGTGAAAGTTTTACAGTAGCTTAATGTTGATGATCTTCAAATCTAACCCGAATTTCAGCTCAATCAAATATCGTATATATTTTTAAAAAATTCCAGAAGATCACAACTGCATCTTTGACTTTTCGGTTGAACTTTTCTTGATTTTCATGCAAGATTTTTGATTTGATTTACCCCTTGGCTTTAATACCAATTGTTAGTCTATGATCTAGGTGAATCATAAACATTTAGAACTAAACTTGCAATCTACTGAATGATTCTCTCTTTTACACCTTGAAAATCACATACATGATATGAGAGAGTTTCTATAAGCTTAGGGGAATTTTCTTATTCTAGACTCATTAAAAACTAAGTCCCTAAACTTTTGGTTTCATCACAATTTGTAACCTAACATTCTCCCCCTTTGTGATGAAACTAATGAAAAATAAAACGAGTACACACCGTGACTTTTACAAAAACTAGAAGTTACACAAAAATTAACAGATTAAGGCCCTGTTTGATAGCACTTATCAACCTCTTATCGGAGCTAACCTCTTATTCGGTAAGAGGAAAACCCGATAAGTGCGTTTGATTTGCATAATACATAAGAGGCAAAATCCTCTTATTTTGTCTTACCATGATAAGATTTTTTTTTCCTCTCATCACCTCTTATCAAAACCCTCTAAAGAAAAACAAAACCCTCTCTTCTCCTTGCTGAAACCCCACCCCACCCATACCTTTACCCCATACCTTACCTCACCCACCCTACCCCTACCCTACCCTATCCTAAACTCCCTACCCCTACCCCTACCCTACCCTACCCCACCCCACCCCACCCTTACCTTTACCCCATACCTTACCTCACTCACCCTACCCCTACCCTACCCCTACCCTACCCTACCCTATCCTACCCCACCCCACCCTAAACATACCCTACCCTCAACCACCTAATCTCACCCTACCCTAATACCCTTAACTTACTTATACCACCCCGTCCCCATCTCCACCCTTAACCCTACCCACCCCACTCCCATACTTACCCTATCCCACTCTACCCCACCACTACACTAACCCATCAAACCTACCCACCCCACCTCACCCCTCCTTATCCCACCCCACCCTACCCCTATCTCTTCCTACCCCTACCCCTCAAACCTACCCACCTCACCCCTACCGTATCCCTCAAATCTACCCATCCCCACCCACCTTACCCCTCAACCTACCCACCCTACCCCTACACCATTACCCTACCCTATTTACCCCACCCTCAACCTACCTCACCCCTACCCTACCTCTTACCATATTTATTATAACGAGAAATATTCCAACACTTTTTGATAAAATTTATTATTTTTCAATAACATATCTATATAACTTATAAACTTAAGTTATTTGGAAGTTAATAAACATAACCTTATAAACTTGATTATAACTTATAAACTTTAATTGTTATTTGATTCTTGAAAGCATGTTGGTTATATGTTTATTGAATGCATTTATGTTACTTGATTATAACTTATAAACTTGATTTGGTTTTTTACTTAAATCTTGTTAATGTTATTTGAATGATATTAAATGTTTACATAGATCACTTTGATTCAATGATATTATTCTTACTTGATATTTGACTTTAATCAATGATATCTATTTGGTTTTGGGAATTAATATGTAAAATTAATAAAAATAACAGGATCAGATAATTTATAAAACAAACAGACTTATTGAATTCTCTTATCAGATCTTAGTATCTTATCAGGACCACCTCTCATCAATCAGAAGTGGAATCAGACATCAGACAATTAACCTCTTATGCAATCAAACAGCACCTAACTTTCTTATGATCTTGATCTCTTTAGTAATCACAAAAATCTTCAACTTCAATTAATATCCTCAGTAGGTTCTTCTCTTGTGAAATTTGAATCTTCTACTCTCTAAACTTTGAATCTTTAAACATTGTCTCTAGCAATATCTTTATGATCTTCATATCTTGAATTCTCTAATCTTCTCTTATAAGTTAAAGATACTCCCCCTGAACCATGAATTTCATATATTCTCCCTCTTGACCTTTCTAGAACAAAAATTCATCTTCAATAAACTCTTCAAACTCAGAAAATTCTTTAGAAGTAACAACTAAAAACATGTCTTTTAGCTGATAAACATGTAGACTCTAAAAATTATCGTCTTCCCCCTCAATTTTGCGATTAGACTATGCAATTTTACGACAATGAACATGTATCATGAAGTGTGGGTCCTACTCTAATATGAATAGAAACCATTTAACTAAGCACAGGTTCCAGTGTGAAGTGATCTAGAAACCGTTTTAGTTAAAAACCCATGTCTGCATCCTGGTGATGTACGAGTCTTGAGGGCTATTAACGTTCCTTCGTTACACCATATGGTGGATTGTGTTGTTTTTCCATAGAAAGGACATTGGCCTCATCCAATATTCCTTAATTAGCATCATTAAATAGTTAAAACTTTCCAAATTGATTAATGTTTTTATTTCTATTTGTTTTCTTTATAAACTAAAATTGAAGAAGAAGCAAGCGGAATACATTAATTGATGTAATCAACAAATACATAAACAAATTATTTACACAGTCCGTGCATTAACAGATACATCAACAAATATAACCAACTAATACAATCATTTACACAACCGATACATCAACAAATACATTATTTACACATCATTGATACATTCATTTACCTGCAACTAATTAATCAACTAATACAACTAATTAATCAACTAATACAATTATTTCCACAACATTGATACATTTATGAAGCTCAACAGACACATATCAATTTATTGGAAAAAGAGATGAGTATGAATATATATACAAACTCAATAGACACTTATCAAATTTCTTTTCTTGGAAAAAACTACAGATACAATCAAAACAAATGAATAACATAAATACAAGTCAAATCAATATATATCGATTTTCTAGGAATAAATCAAAGAACTCTAGTCAAATCACAAAACTGTACCTTCAAAGTTACATACCTATTAAAATTGTTTATTGAACCTTCAAAACCAATAATGTTGACATAAAATCATTGACTTTGATAAAGAATGATCAATCAAAGTTTGAGCAAAAACCAAATAAACCCCTCAATTCCTCTTTTCTATTCTTTATTCGTTCTGTGACTCGCTAGTAGTAAAATTAAACGAAGTAAACTTATGGCCAATAGAATTTTGAGAAAAAAAAGGAAAGAAAAAACAAATAAACCCCTCAACACCTTTTTGTAGAAACCAATAAGCAAGGGTCGTTCTTAAACTTTAACTGAATAGTAAAATCAAACGAAACCAAGTGCAAAAAGATAAGCAGAAGACGATTAAAAAACAATTCTAGATTTGCCAAAAAATCCAAATAACTCATATGTAACAACATACCACCGTGTTATCATATGTAAGCATTTTTCAATGATCAAGGTTAGTTCTCACTTTTTCTCTGTGCAAGTCTCTTTCATCCAATCCTTATATTTATATATATATATATATATATATATATATATATATATATATATATATATATATATATATATATATATATATATATATATATATATATATATATATATATATATATATACACATACATATGTATATATATATATATATACACATACATATGTATATAGATATATATATACACATATATATATATATGTATACATATAGATATATATATACATATGTGTATTACATACATAATGTTATGTATATATATATAAATATATATATATATATATATATATATATATATATATAATTATTTATATATATATATATATATATATATATATATATATATATATATATATATATATATATATATATATATATATATATATATATATATATATATGATATATATATATATATATATATATATATATATATATATATATATATATATATACATAGATATATATATATATCATATATATATATATGTATACAATGTATATAGATATATATATACATATGGTGTATTACATACATATGTATGTATATATATATATATATATACATATGTATATAATATACATATCATATATATATATATATACATATATATAATTATAAATACATACATCATATCTAATATATGTATATATGTAATACATATATATATAAATGTATATACTATATATATATATGTATATACATATATATATATATATATATATATATATATATATATATATATATATATATATATATATATATATATATATATATATAGAGGTGGGTTCAATGGAGAACCTCCATGCATCGAAGAACCTTGAAGAACCTCCATGCACCACCACAAATGTGTGAATTCATATTTCTAGCAATTCATCAACATAACACAATTCATATGAACAATTATCAATCAAAACACAATCTATTGAATGATTAAAGAGAAAAATATTACATTAAGTTCTTGGCTATCTTGGACAGCAATCTTCTTCTCTCTCTAGATCTGTCCGATTTCTTTTCTATTCTGTCCGATCTATTCCAAAATAGAAATACTACTTCTATTTATATACACAATATAACTATTGTGTATTTACAATAAATTCCCCTGAACTATTACAAAATATTGTTTTCAACTCTACTTATAATTGTACCCAACAATCTCCCCCTTAGAGATGAAAACAATTTTTCATTTAAAGTACTCTGTTCAGGTTAATTCTTATCTTGAATCTTCTTCTTTTCTATGATCTCTGAATCTTCTTCTTTATTGTCTCACTCTGATCTTCACATCTCTTCTATTCTGATCTTCTCTTTTCTTGTAAGCACACTCCCCCTTGGATCATGAATAGTTTTTTAAATCTCTTCCTTGATCAATTGTCTTGAGATGATGTAGTAATTGCCTTCAGTTGATTTCAAACTACTCAACAGTTGTTTCTGAAATTCAGCTTTTCTCCCCCTCATGATGATCATAAAAAAATTATGAACATCATGCAAAAACTTCAGAAACATTAATTCAATGAAATTATAGTAGAAGAAATACAACAACAATTACAACTCAGAAATTATTACAAATTGATTTTCTCCCCTTAAACTGATATCTCTCCCCCTATACAAAACAAATTTATCTCACTCCCCCTCAAATTGATACATTTTCTTTACAAAACAAAGTCAAAGCTTTTCAACTTGACTTGAGGAAAATGAAACAAATTCATTAGTGAAATCCAGGTCCACATAGGATTCCTTTTTACACAATAGACAAAATCTATGTGACCTACGTTCAGCGCTGGCATGATGTTAACACTGGTAGGATTTCCAAATAGTCATCGTGAAATCCTTTATCATGAAAGAATCACTCTTATTTGTTCCGGCTTAGTCACTTTGGACTAGCAGTTTATAGTCACGCAGACTGTTAGACTCGATGTGTCCTAAAAGAGTATATAATCAGCTCTAGACACAATGTGCATCAAATGAAATTGGAGACCGGAGCAACTGTCTTCCTTGTTTCAATATCAATAATATCCAAATGATATATCGATAGAAATGTGTTATATCTCCGTGATTATTGAAACAGAAATCTTTTGAGAGATAATTGAGTAGCTGGTGGGGTTAAGTGCATGCGTCACTGGGTCCATGACGTCTTTTTCAATATCAAGTCGCCTAGGGCTTGATAGATTATGTGGATTACCCAGCAGACACAGTGTAGGATAGGATTATCTTTTCTTCAAATCCTTTCTCAACTCTCAGCTCTCAGCATTTTTCAACCTAGCTCCCTCCGGCTCACTTTTCAGAATTAAATTCAGTCAGCTTTATACGAAAAGCATGATCTGATGCACCACCATCTCCTTTCAATATCAATATCCCTCTCATTTACATTTTATCTCTGCTCGACCCTGTCAGTATTCCGTGATAACTGACACTTATCAACTAATAAACCTAAAGAACCCTCACCCACACAAACTATAGATGGTTTGCTCCTTGGGTAGGTCTTCCGGTTCTGGTTAGACCATAGAAGCGATATTTATGCCTATCACTCAGATTGGTGCATAATCGGAGTCAGCAGAATTAATCTTAAGCGTTTCAGCTCATGGGATACCAAGAAATTCAGCTCATTTGAAATCGGAGATGATAATCTGAATAAATTTTGGGAATGATAGCAGAATGAAATGTACAATCTGATATAAGATATGAAATGAATCAGACTTGTTATGAAAGAATTAGGTCATGGAGAATATGAGAGTATTCTTTGAACGGGAGAATATTAAAGAGAATCTCAGAAGTAATGAGATTTTGAACATCAAAGAGATTAAATCAATTAATCGCAATGAGAGATTCAGAGAATCAGAAGATTATGAAAATATTTTGCTTTTCAGCTCAAAAAAAATCTTTTTATGTGTGTATCAGATATTTTCGTGAAAAATTACACACAGTTTTGAAAAATGTCATCATCAAAGTGCGTCTGAAACTCCCCCTGGAAATAAGCATACACAGTTAGTCAGCTTATAGAAATGAAATCAGGAGCAAAAAATTATAAAAATAAAACTCCCTCTAAATCAATGCAGCTTCAGAGTTGAATTCAGGGCAGGAATTCCAGAAATATTTGTCATTCAGACTCGGGTTCTAATCTGAAGTGATTAGAAGCCATATGTCACGGAAGCTCGGGTTTCAGTCTGATGTAACTGAAAGCCTTTGACTCTGGTTCATTGAAGTCCGGGTTCTAGTCTGAATTAACTAGAAACCACTTTGATTTGAAACACGGGTCTTGATCTGATGTAATCAAGAGCCTATTGAAATGAAGAACGGGTCCTTATCTGAAATGATAAGAAACCTATAACCTGCAAAATTTAAGATGTCTTTGGTATCCAAACAGATTTGGATCCAGACTTGTTAGCGCTCTTGGGTACCCATTTCAAAACAGGTTTTCGTACCCACTTGTACTTGGGTTTAGGTACCCATTGCATGTTATAACTATTAGCTTCTCTTTCAAACGCAGAAAACAAATTTCTTTGAGTATGAGAAAATTGAATATCTGAATTTCTAAAGAAACTTGAATTTGAATGATCAGACTTTTGCGAACTCTTCTTTTTGAAAAACTGTCCGGTTTTTGCCTGTTTCTGATAATACTTGGTATTTTTCTGTGAAAATGTTTTCTGATTAGAATGACCAGTATTTTCAGAAACTTTAAGAAAATTTGACTTCGAAGATTCACCGGTGTAAATCTTGACCGGAAGTTGTTCAACAATTTTATCTTTGCCGCTGTGTATCTTTAACAGATACTTAAGTTTATGATCTGAAGAAGAATCAAACTTAGCAGAGTTAGTTAGATTCACTTCACTTTCAGAAGACAAACCAGAGTGATCAACATTGGATTTTAAACACACTGAAGAAGGGGTCTTAAACTTTGACTCAGTTGACGAAGTAAACACATGTAATTGTTTTGTAAGATGAAGTATCTGATCTTCCAAACTTTTGATAATGACTAAATTTGAATTTCTGTCATGATCAAATGATTGGTAATCAGATTTAAAAGATTGTTCTTTGATTAAGAACTTTTGTCTTTCATCTTCAAACAATTCAGATTTTGATTTAAAATCTTGTTCTTTAAGTAAGAACTCATGTCTTTCCTTCTCAATCAAATCTTTAGTTAAAGACAACTCTTATTGAAGAGCAAAAATTTCTTCATTTTTGTTTAAAATACAATTCTGATCAGTTGGTTTTGTCTTACAAAGTGTATCTTCAAGATCCTGAACTTTCTTGTAAAGATCAGATCTTTCAAGCAAAAGATATTTCAGTTGAGTTGCATTCTGAAAATTTTCTTGTTTCAGCTCATCAAGTTCTTTAAGTAATTCAGATATTTTCAATTGATGAGCACAACTCTCAGAGTTTTGTTTTTCTTTTAAGTTTTGAATTTCTTCATTCAGTATTTGTACGTCACGTAACGCCAAATGTTTATCAGTATTTAACTGAATGAGAATGTCGTAATTGTTCTTACGAATCTTTTCAGATTCAGTAAGTTTGAAAATCAGCTCAGACTTTGACAATTGTTCAAATTCCATTATGAATTACTGAAAAATGAACTTCCAAGATCTTTTATGGAAAAATGAAAATTTGAATGAATCTTGATTGAATAAAACTGAATCTTGAATGATTAATTTGTTAAAAATCAGCTCTGATTTGACTTTTTGACGTTGAAATTTTAGATTTTCTGCAGAAAAATGCCCGTAACTTTTTTCTGGAGTGGAATTGGGCCTCGAAAATTTACCGAACCGGCTACGCCTGTTCTAGAAATGTAGATCTCTTTTCAAGCTTCGATTTGACGTATGGTAGGCCTTCTAACGATGTTCCAGTCAAAAGTTATGACCAATTTAAGCAGCAAAGGTCAAATAGTCAAGACTCGAATAATGAATTATGAAACTCGAATGATATGAGATGAAACTCGAATTATTAAGGTTGAAACTCGATCAAAGAAAGATGAAACTCGAACTATAAATGATCAAACTCGAATGATGAATTATCAAACTCGAATGATATGATATGCAACTCGAATGAAGTTATGTTAAACTCGAATGAAATGGAAATCAACTCGAATTACAAAGAAGTGAAACTCGGTCAATGCTTTATGAAACTCGGTCAATGAAGTATGAAACTCGAATAACTAAGGCTTAAAACTCGAATCATAAGGCATGAAACTCGATGAATGTATTATCAAACTCGAAATAAGCTTCATAAAACTCGAATAAATCTTTCATAAAACTCGAATAAAGCTTTAATAAAACTCGAATAAAGCTTTCATAAAACTCGAATAAAGCTTTAATAAAACTCGAATAAAGCTTTCATAAAACTCGAATGCCTTCTTTATAAAACTCGAATGACACTATGAATTTAGTTATGCCCGAGTTTTATCATTTTTCAACAAAAACAAGATCAGATTCAAACTTTTTCAATAAAAATCCATGAATTGACCTCAAATTGATTTCGAAGGTTCGTTTTAATAGCAGAAACAACTTTTGTGAAATCACTTTGGCTAATTCTTGATTAAAAACCAAAAATCGACCAAAAACCTCAAGAACACACACTTTTTCAAAAAATCTGAAAATTCGCAATTAAATTCTGTGTGTTTGGAATAAAAATTTGATACTTATATCATTGAATTCGTTTTTAAAATTCGCACCTTCGATCCAAATATCAGATCATTTCATCCACAGAATCAAAATCCTCAATTGATTTTCGGATTTTCAAAAAAAATGAATATAACAGTGTTCTAAAAAAAAACGATTTCAGATTCAAAATTCACTCAAATTCAGCCATATTAGGCTCTGATACCAATTGTGAATTCATATTTCTAGCAATTCATCAACATAACACAATTCATATGAACAATTATCAATCAAAACACAATCTATTGAATGATTAAAGAGAAAAATATTACATTAAGTTCTTGGCTATCTTGGACAGCAATCTTCTTCTCTCTCTAGATCTGTCCGATTTCTTTTCTATTCTGTCCGATCTATTCCAAAATAGAAATACTACTTCTATTTATATACACAATATAACTATTGTGTATTTACAATAAATTCCCCTGAACTATTACAAAATATTGTTTTCAACTCTACTTATAATTGTACCCAACAAAATGCATCACAATTCCCACGTAATGCATCATTATTTCAACGTGATGCATCAAATTCTCAAGTGATGCATCGATTATTACATTATTTCCACTTGATGTATCAAATTCCCGCGTGATGCATCGATTTCTACGTGATGCATTTCAGTTTTTCTAGCGATGCATTGTGGTTTCTGAAGGTTCTTCGATGCATAAGGTTCTCCATTGAACCCACCCCTATATATATATATATATGTATATATATATGTATATATATATATATATGTATATATATATATGTATATATATATGTATACATATACATATACATATACATATACATATACATATACATATACATATACATATATATATATATATATATATATATATATATATATATATATATATATATATATAAGGGTGGGTTCAATGGAAAACCTAAATGCATCGGAAAACCCGGGAACCACTTTATAGCAATTGGATCAGGTGATGCATCACGCAAAAAGTAGATGCATCACGTGAGAATTTGATGCATCACGCAGGAATTGTAATACATTTGTTGTGGTGCATTGAGGTTTTCCAAGGTTTTCCGATGCGTGTTGGTTTTCCATTAAACCCCCCTTCTCTCTCTCTCTCTCTCTATATATATATATATATATATATATATATATATATATATATATATATATATATATATATATATATATATATATATATATATATATATATATATATATATATATATAAATATATATATATATATATATATATATATATATATATATATATATATATATATATATATATATATATATATATATATATATGTATATATATATATATATATAAGTTCTATGGAGTCTCAACTTAGAATGGAGTCCTAGAGCCTAATATTAACCAATCATTTTATACTATTTTGGGATAAATGCTAAAAATTCCAAACATTTTAGGAAATATGGTGTTTGCCACACAAGGGTATAATGGGTACACCGGTTAAATTTTTGATTGACGGTTTTTGATTCCTTTCCCGTTTTTTCTCTTTCCAAGATTCTCTCCATCATCGTCTCTGACTCGAAAATTTCTATGGTATCAAAACAAAACCCCCTATAATTAATACATATCAAATGTATCATTCATGTTTTCTCCATTATCATCTCAAATCTCCTATGCGATAATCCACATTTACGCGAATCGCCTTCATCGTGGACTACATTTTCAGAGTGAAGTTCATCGTCTACCACTTTCTGTCCTAAGGTTCGTTTTTTGATTTTAGGGTTTTGTTCGTGTTCATCCTTAACTCCAACTTGACGATGCTTATGTTTTTCGATTTTATGGAGTTCTTTACACACACCTGGCACATGTTCACTGTTACGCGTAGTTCGAGCGTGACATTGCTTATGTCTTGGTCGATTTTAGGGTATGATTTATACATAAATTTCATACATTCACTGCAAAATACTGGAATGTTACGTGTTATATGGAAAAAAATGTGTGTGTTGTCAATTAGAATGTTGTGGGTTTTCTCCAAAATTGCACAAATTACACATCATTGATACATTCATTTACCTGATTAATCAACTAATACAATTATTTCCACATGATTAATCAACTAATACAATTATTTCCACAACATTGATGCATTTATATCGAACTGATACAAGCTCAACAGACACATCAACTACCTGATACATATCAATTTATTGGAAAAAGAGATGAGTATGAATATATATACAAACTCAATAGACACTTATCAATTTTCTTTTCTTGGAAAAAACTACAGATACAATAAAAACAAATGAATAAATAGATACATGTCAAATCGATACATATCGATATTCAGGGAAAAAAAAATCAAAGAACTCTTGTCAAATCACAAAACCGTACCTTCATATTTACATACCTATAAAAATTGTTTATTGAACCTTCAAAACCAATAATGTTGACGTAAAATCATTGGACTTTGATAAAGAATGATCAATCAAAGTTTGAGCAAAAACCAAATAAACCCCTCAATTCCTCTTTTCTATTCTTTCTTCGTTCTGTGACCCGCTAGTAGTAAAATTAAACGAAGTAAACTTATGGCCAATAGAAGTTTGAGAAAATAAAAGAAAAGAAAAAACAAATAAACCCCTCAACACCTTTTTGTAGAAACCAATATGCAAGGGTCGTTCTTTAACTGAATAGTAAAATCAAACGAAACCAAGTGCAAAAAGATAAGCAGAAGACGATTAAAAAACAATTCTAGATTTGCCAAAAAATCCAATACAACTCATATGTAACAACATACCACTGTGTTAATACGTATGCATTTTTCAATGATCAATGTTAGTTCTCACTTTTTCTCTGTGCAAGTCTCTTTCATCCAATCCTTATATATATATATATATATATATATATATATATATATATATATATATATATATATATATATATATATATATATATATATATATATATATATATATATATATATATATATATATAGGGGTGGGTTCAATGGAGAACCTTATGCATCGAAGAATCTTGAAGAACCACAATGCATCGCTAGAAAAACTGAAATTCATCACGTAGAAATCGATGCATCACGCGAAAATTTGATACATCAAGTGGAAATAATGTAAAAATTGATGCATCACTCGAGAATTTGATGCATCACGTGGAAATAATGATGCATTACGGGGGAATTGTGATGCATTTGTGGTGGTGCATGGAGGTTCTTCAAGGTTCTTCGATGCATGGAGGTTCTCCATTGAACCCACCTATATATATATATATATATATATATATATATATATATATATATATATATATATATATATATATATATATATAAAAGTTCAATGAAGTCTCAACTTAGAATGAAGTCCTAGAGTCCTAATATTAACCAATCATTTTATACTATTTTGGGATAAATGCAAAAACTTCCTAACATTCTAGGAAATATGGTGTTTGCCACACAAGGGTATAATGGGTACACCGGTTAAATTTTTGATTTACGGTTTTTAATTCCTTTCCTCCTTTTTTTCTCATTCCAAGATGCTCTCTATCATCATCTCTGATCATCCTCTCGGAAATTTCTATGGTATCAAAACAAAATTCCCTATAATTTATATAGATCACACGTATCATTCATGTTTTCTCCATTATCATCTCAAATCTCCTATGCGATAATCCACAATTACGCACTACAATCGCCTTCATCGTGGACTACATTTTCAGAGTGAAGTTCATCGTCTACCACTTTATGTCCTACGGTTCGTTTTTTGATTTTAGGGTTTTGTTCGTGTTCATCCTTAACTCCAGCTTGAATAATGCTTATGTTTTTGTTCGATTCTATGGAGTTCTTTACACACACCTGGCTCAAGTTTACTGTCACACGTAGTTCGAGCGTGACATTGGTTATGTCTTGGTTGATTTTAGGGTATGATTTATACACAAATTTCATACCTTCACCGCAAAATACTAGAATCGTTACGTATTTTATGAAGAAAATGTGTGTGGTCACTTAGAATATTGTGGGTTTTCTCCAAAATTGCACAAATTGCACATGTGCTTCGAACATAGTTAATAAGAAATGACTTACTTATTATATTACAATAAACAATCATAATAATTAATGTTTATAATTAAACGGCCATGCATTCAAATTTTAAAAAGTAAACTTACAGGGATTATTTTAAATAATCTTTTATTTTAATATAATATTCTTTATATAAAGGTTTTTTTATATAAATTAAATATATGTACTATAATAATTACTAATAATATAATTTTAAAAATGAAAATCTTAAAGTTATAAAAATATTACCTGTCAATCTTTGCCAAGTGACATGAAAATTATACGACATATGTCATCTATTTATTCTTTTGTTAATATCATTAGATTTGGTTTTAAAAGCTAAATAAAAGACATAATTAATTACTACCTAAATTTTTTCCCAGGACATAAAACGCGATGTTATTAAATGATTTTAATAAGTTCAAATTTAACCATAACTTTTATCTAACTAGATTACTATCTCAAGCATTTAAAAAGTAAAAATAAAAATTTTAATTATAGAAATTATAAATATAGAAATTAAATAAATAAAAAGATGTCATATGGTAATTATTATTCGTCAATTCTTTGAAAACACAAGAAAAATTATACTATTCATGAATTTTCTTATAAAATAATAAATAATTGCTTGTGTAATTTTGGATAAACTTTACATTCTAAAAAGGTAAGTAAGTTTTCTCGCATAACTATTAGAAATTTGTGGGTTCAAATATAGTCACATTGCAACGTTTGTAACTATTAGAAAGTATCTGAAAGACCAACTAGTTGTTTTTCTTTCCAATCTGATTCATCATTCTTCATGTAATGCACATCCCAACTTATCAAAACTCTCCTTGTATGTGTTTGGTTGGAAAATTCTATAAGCCTTGGAGATTGTGCTATAGCCAATTAAGATTTCTACTTGTGATTTCTTATCCAACTTGTGTCATTAGGTAAGAGAAACATAAACAAAGCACTAACATTTAAATACTTTGAGATTTTTCAATAAAGGTTTAATTAAGGTAACACCCCGAATAATTATTTAATGTTCATTTTGATGGAAATGTAACGAATTATAAATTTTGGAAATGCTAAAGAGATATAATTGTCTCAGTGGTCAAAATTATTAATTAAAGATAATATGAAATTAATAAAAAATATAAATTGATAATAAGTATTTCAAATTCTGTTAATTACAAAATTGATCCATGTGGTTTGTATTAAATTTTAGATTTGGTCCCTAAACATTCAATTTTGCAAAATCAGTCATTATCATCAAGGTTTACTGTTAGTCCATGATCTAGGTGAATCATAAACATTTAGAACTAAACGTGCAATCTATTGAATGGTTTTCTTTTTTACACCTTGAAAAACACATACATGAAATGAGAGAGACTTTTACAAACTATGTCCCTAAACTTTTGATTTCATCCCAATTTGTAACCTAACATTCTCTCCCTTTGTGAAAGCAATAAAAAATAAAATGAGTACACACACATAGACTTTTACAAAGACTAAAAATTACAAAAAATTAATAAAAAAACTTTCTTTAGATCTTGATCTATTTAGTAATCACTAAAATATTCAATTTCAGTCAATATTTTCATTAGGTTCTTCTCTTGTGAACTTTGAATCTTATTCTCTCTAAACTTTGAATCTTCAAACAATGTCTCTAGCAATATCTTTTTTATCTTCATATCCTGAATTCTCTGATATTCTCTTCTCAGTTAAAGATAATCCCCCTTGAACCATGAGTTTCATATATTCTCATTTTTGACCTTTTCTGAACAAAAATTAATCTTCATTAAACTCTTCAAACTCTGAAAATTCTTCAAAAGTAGAAACCTTTCTTTCAGCTGATAAACATGTAGACTCTGAATTTATCATTTTTTCCTCTCAATTTTACGATTTAGACTCTGCATCTTTATGACAATCAACATGTATCATGTAGTGTCGGTCCTACTCTAGTATGAGTAGAAACCATTTCACTAAGCACAGGTTCCAGTGTGAAGTGATTTGGAAACCATTTTAGTTAAAAGCCCGTGTCTTCATCTTGGTGATGTACGTGTTGGATATAATGACAAAAACAAATAAGTATAGGATTTATTATGTAAATAGTTTAAACTAGTTATTGATTATGTAATTATAAAAAGTGCAAGGACCAAAATAGCACTTAGTTAAAACCGAAGGGGTGTGTCTATTCGAAAAGACATAACCGTTCGTGAAAGGGTTCCATGAAGAGTTGCAACCTTTCGTCGCACCTCTTAGACTAATATAAATAGGAACCTTATTTCAAGATTGTAATTTGTGAATTCAGCTTGATTAATAAATAAAGTTAGTTTGATTATTGTAAGATCCTGTGCAAGTTTATTTAGTGTTTATATAGATCCTTTTCCCAGCATTTGGTATCAGAGCACCAGACTTAATCAAACCATTCGGATTTCATCATTTACCGATCAATCTATTGAATTTACACACTTTGAAATGTTTACATATGGTTCCTATATATACTAAGTGTACATGTGCGTCCGAACCATCATGTTGGTTCGTGGTGCCCTTTAATGAATGGTTGCGTTGTTTCAAAAAGACGCAACATTTCAAATTTACTAAATGCTATTTAGGTCCTTACACTATTCTATAATTACATATTTGTAACACTAATTGTTTTTGTGTCATTAATTTCCAACAGTACGAGTCTTGAGGGCTGTAAATGTTCCTTCATTACACCATATGGTAGATTGTTACGATTTTCCACAGAAAGGACACATGACTCATCCATTTTATGAATGCTCAGGAGGTGATTGGATGGATATATTTACTTTGTCTTGTTGGGACCCTGATGTGATTTCATCTACGGAGATCCAGCCGATGGATTACACCCCAACACCAACTATGGAACTGAATCACAATATTACCATTGAGGAAGTCGAGGGGTATTTCACTAACTATATAGTGAACGACAGTTTAGGAATCATTGCAAATGCTCACACTGTCTTTGCAGACAGGGAACCAACAAAGCATTGACTGAACCTTGTGTGGAACTAGCAAAGCTGTTCTCAATTGTAGTGGATTCCCAAAGACTGGTGTTATGACAATGATACCAGCAATTTCTTGTGTCAAGGAGTATCCAGATTTCATGGAAAAGCCTGACAAAACCACCTACGAATCACAAAATGTGATCGGGAAGCTGTGTGGAGAGGTGAAATACATTGAACCACAAAACAGGCTGGTCAATCCCTTTACAAGGGACGTGGCAAGGTAGACATATGATCTCGAGATAGAAATAGATGGCTTTCAATATTATGTTGATGAAGCGATTGACTTCAAAACCGAATAAAATTACAAGCTGGTGAATCTGATGGATTACAATGGCAATAAGACCGAGGGTGAACTACTCAGTGGTAGTATAATGAAAATGTCGAGATCTTTTTGACAGATGGAATGATGTGGAAGCTGTTGGTTTATCCTTTAAGTCCCTGTGGAAGGAAGCAAGGAACTGGTTTAGAAAGGGAAGATGAGACAGAAGTGTTGATTAATATGATGATGTTTATGCAAAAAGCATCTGTTTGGTATCACGTCACGTATCTTCTGGATCATTGAGGTCGATATGATTGATACGAATGTCGTTACCTCGCCAAAAATAACCACTATACCTTAGAAGCTAGGGTAAGTAGGGATCGTATCCACAGAGAGCGAGAGGTTAATATCACGTATTTAGGCGACTAGCATTGTAACTTAGTTGTTTGAAAAAGTGGTTGTTTGAAAAGATTATTATTGCTTTTATAAACTTAATTAATTGGACAAATTAAAGAATAAGACTTGATTGAGTTTGTTTGATTTAAATACATTAACGAAGATAACTATTCCCGGATTCCACATCAAACTTCGTGTTTAATTTATGAAACGATATAAAGATTACATAGACATAATCTTCTCTTTATAATTGTTATAAAAATAGTTACGTGATCTTGGGCATAGCGCGTGTTACTTTGATTACTCGTCTTAATTAAATAAATAACTCGGCACGAATAATAAAATTTCAACGAACTATCTTGCGAAGCGCAACAAAATAAATAACAATCAATTGTTCACAATCAAAACATAAACCATAAAGACATGCAAACAAAGTAAATCGTTCATAAACTAAGACACTTAGCGTGATGTTTCCTCCGAGAATGATTAATGTGGGATTAGACGGACATCGTTGCTTCAAAGCTTGAGAGTTGTATTGTCATCATTGTAGCAAATGCCGTAGCTTTAATCGTGCTGTCTTCGTCTTCGTATTCGCTCCAAACGGGACCTTTCCAAGCCTTGTTCCTCTCCAAAAAAGGATAGTTTTCTGCCTCTGTCTTTTTGTATTTATAGAGTAGTGCTGAAAACCCTAAAAAAGGCTGGAAATTTAATTAAATGGGTTGGGCGCAGGCGTGCCCCCCCCCCCCCCCCCCCCTTGCGCCTGACTCTAAAATCCGTAATTTGACAAATTAATTCTTTCTGTTGAGCACTCGTTCGGGGAGAATGGCTGCGCCTGGCTCTCTAAAAATGTTCTGATTTTCTTCCTTTTTTCGCCAACTTAGACTGGATTTTATTTACCTGCACGAACACAGAATTTACTCAATAGTAGCACATTCTACGACATTTTCTTATTTAAAACAACTCTTTTACGCTTAACAAACATGGTAATTTACAACCCGATCAAACCTCCCCAACTTAACCCTTGATCGTCCCGAGCAAGCAACGAAAATCACAATTTTAAACATCGGGTTTATCAAGCGTGAAAGATACAACAAATTAATTTAAACAAACACTAGCCTTCATAAACACGTTTATATTCAAATACATAAACTGTATTAGATATAACGTGACGTCTCTAGGATAATTGTTTCAAAAATTCCTCACCGCTATCATCCTTTTAGCTCAAGGTTAGAGAATTGAATTCACGTGGGTCATTGGACCATCTTTTTCCTCGACACATGATTATAGATACTGATTTTTCTTTTCTTTTTAGTCTTTTTCATGCAATATCTATGTTTTTCATTCAAGTTCAACATGGCTTTCTAGATGATTCGTGTAGCAGGATTTGGGTCAGCCACTCCCAGACCAGTTGACCTTAGGGGACTAGGCATGATGGTACCCTTCAGACTTAATCTCCTGAATCAACTAGGCCACACTTGAATTGAGGCTTTATTCGTGTTCGCTTCCTCTCCCTTATTGCATGAATTATTATCGGCTATTGGAAATTTTTGTCATTTATCACTCGTTACAACACAATATATCCTACTTTAAATTCCGTTCACTTCTTTGATTTTTAGCGTTTATGACTCTTTGTGATCTGTCTAAACTCATGTAATTATATCTTTTTACTTGCAACCGACCTAACTAACATCATCATTTTTAAGTGGCAAGCTCGCACCAAAGAATTAAAGAGGAAAATCGATCGGATTATTCTAACAACTTACTTCTCACACAATCTTACTCGAAAAGAAACACACTTATTCAATAATAGAAATGCACGCAAAAACTGTAAATCATCCTACTAAAGAAAGAGAACGGGAGAACCTGACTACTGTGGTGGTGGTGGTGGTCCAAATATGCCGGCAAAGAATTCACCGAAAGGGTTCCGATCTTCTTGCATAAATGGTGCCGGTGGGTATGTGTTCGCTGGATGAACCACATTGTCCCCTTGTGTAGTGGTTGGGATCCGACCATAAGCAGGGAAATATTGAGGTGTTCGCTCCTCAATGTTTAGTCTTTCAAAATTCTGTCACTGGTAGTTTTCATATTGTTAGTGTGGCAAACCTGCATTGTAGTTCATGTGGTCTCTCACCGCGTCCGTATATGCCCAGTGCTGCTGATTGTAAAGGCATTTGAAATGTCGTAGCTCGCACGCCCGTGTAAATCTCGTCAATACGGTTCGTTTGGGTTTCCAACTCGTGTTGGAACTCGTCCATCCGCCTAACAACATCTTCTTGAAAGCTACCCAATCGCAAGTTCATTGCGTCTAAACGAGCGATCACTTGGGACATATCGTTGGCTCCCCCGGCTGCATGTAATCGCTCGGCTTCCTCGATACCATACGGCTCCCTGTGTGTCTTCCCCGTATCTGAGTCGAAAATCTCAAACCCTTGGTCTGTTTGACGCAGAGTGATGCTCTGGATCATAGCTGTTGTGATGACGTCGCCGGAAACTGCTCGTGGGACGGAGATGGGTGAAATAGCAGCGTGTGCCCTTAAAAACTCCGATATAACCCATTCGTGAGGAATAATCTTCCTCTCCCTCGTATCATACATCGACCAAAGGTCGTTCATCACAATCCATGCAAAGGAGAGACTCGGCTCTCCCGTCATCAATGCGTATAAAATTGTCACTTCTTTGTGCCGGATCTTTGTTAAGTCGCTATCTCTCGGGAGCAGACGATTTTATGCAACACTTTCGCCATTGGGCTTAGATCGCGTCTTGCATAAGCTGTATATCCCGCTGCGGCATTATAGTCAATTCTTAAGATCTCCGCCAGTTGTGTAGTCCATTCTCCTTCCCACGTTCGGTCTGTAAATGCCAACTGTGCATCTGTCTTGTATTCATAGTTAAAGACTCGTGCTTCATCTGCGCCTACTCCAATATCCATTCCGAAAATGTCCCTCAGAGCACGTGCAGTCATTGGGAACTCATGTCCATTAATGCGACCTATCAACGTGAAATCGCCCCTGAATCGGCCCTCTTCTCTTCTTAATGTGGACATCCATTCCACGACTTCCTCATGGTAAATGTGTTCTCTGCCTAAATCTAAGACGGCTTCCCATCCTAATCGGTCGAAGCACCTCACTACCCCATAATTTTCAAACTCATCCTTTTTTACTCTTTTCTCCACTAGAACATTTCCTGAAAATTTCTTTGTAATGAACAATTGTTGTCGGATGTTGGCCGGATGTTGTGACAAGTAAAAGTCTGGGTTCCATTCTACTCTCGGTCGGGTAGAGGAACTGGCACCTTCTCCAACACGCTGCCTTGTTCGTCGAGACATCTGCAATTACGATGACTTAAATATATAATTATAGCATTTTTCAAATTGTTCTAGCTTCAAGACAAAGATTCACAAATTGTATTCTATTCAATGATCATGTCATATGTAACACACACATGTATAACTTAAGCTATTTCAGCTAAATACAATCACATTGATTAATTAAGCAAATTGCATAAAATAACAACGAACTTTTCGTGACTTGATTAGCATGACTTCTCCTTTTATTTTTAACCATGATTTCAACTTGTATCTACTTTGCAACATAAAATCACTAATTAATTCTTGTTTAATTGGTCATGCAAAAAAGTCAACCTAAAAGTCAAAATTAATCTCAAGAACTCCATTAAAGCTAGCTTTTCATAAAAATGGTGAAGAGCTCATACCTTCTTTTTGATGAGAATGGAGGAAAACTTTGATCTAACTTTAAGAGTGAATGAGATCCTAGCTTGATTCCTTCTTTCCCAACTTGAGTTGAAAACTCAAGTGTTTGCCAAATGTTGCTTAAAATGAAGTTCTAGCTTAATTTCTAAAGATTTTTGTAGGAAAAAATGAGTTTTTTGTGTGAAAATAGGTTGAGAGGATAATGGAGCCGTAAGGGGGGTGCAAGGGTTGCTTCTTGTAAGGTTTATAAAAATTTTTCTATTTAAATTGGGGAGAAAACCGGGCAGGCGCACCCCTGGGCGCAGGCCTGCGCCGGTGGCTGCGCTTGGGGGGCCTGTATTTCGCCTCAAAATTTTTTTGTTTTTTCAGTTGATTGGGTGCATGCTTGCCTTGATAATTTACGTTTTTTCATTAAAAACTTATAAGTTGCAAGCATTTTTTCGTGACATATTAACACATATTTGTGTTTTCCCCCTTCCCCAACTTAAAGAAAGTATCGTCCCCGACACTACTAAAGATAAAAATAGGACGAATATATAGAGCAACATATGGAGAACGAATTTAAAGCAGTAAAGTCCTACGGAATTAAGGCAAGGCACGAGAATGTTTAAGTGTTCTACAACCACCGGTGCCTACATTAACACCAGAATCCAAATTGTTTACGGCCCAAGGCCAACTATGCAAATGAAGAGTAAATGTTTTGACCGCATGAAATTGTTTGTTAGCATGGAACCATGAGTGACAACACTAGTATTCGTCTTGGGAAGTCATATGTGACGTGCGGGCAAATGTAGCTTGAGAACCTCGTTGGCCGACTGCCCGCTCAAGCTCGTCCACTCGAGAGTGGAGGCTAGAGAGCCAGCGGGAGTGATGTAACAACCTATCTTTTTATCAATCATGTAACGCTTGATTTTGAGATGATAATATAATTTTGTTATATTATTTATGACTGTAAATATTAATTAAGAATGAAAATTATTAAGTAATTTTCATGATTAAAATAAAAGAGATGTAAAATACAAAAATAAAAGTGGGTTAAAATTTTAAATGAACAAATGAAACATATAAAACTAAGTAATAACTTTAAATTGTCATTTAACACCAACTCATTTCTCTCTCTAATCTCTCTCTAAAACTCACGGCTAACCTCACAATTTGCCAAGAAATTCAAGATTTGATCATTTAATTGAAGATTTAAGACAAAGAAGTTACAACAAAAGCATCAAACATCATCAATTAGCAACAATTCAAGGTAAAATTCATTTATATTTTGAAATCTTATAGGGTTTGGTTCGGTTTCATGAGAAACCGAATTGATGATTCATGATTTAACATAAATATGTACTGCATGTGTATGTAATTGATAAATAATCATGTAATGAAGTAATTAAATGTGATAGAAACAAAGATTTTGGGTTAGATCCTTCAAATTATTTAGAAATCGGAATTTTGGTGAAAACCTGTGTTTTTGACAAAAATGATCTGTGTGTGTGTTCATGTTACCGAAACCCAAATTGTGGGTACCGAAACCTTAAGGTTTCGGTACTACCACACTACCGAAACCATATATGTGTGTTTGAGTATGTTATGTATGGCTACCGAGACCCACAAAGGAATACCGAAACCTTGAGGTTACGGTAATAAGTACCGAAACTACCCAGGGTGATACCGAAACAATACATAAACCGAAACCCAGATGATGAATTTGAAGGATACCGAAACCTTAAAAGGTTTCGGTATATACCGAAACTATGAAAGCTACCGAGACCTTTGTTATATACTGAAACTTTTAAAATACTGAGACCTTTGAGATTTATACCGAAACCTTTAAGGTTTCGGTAGAGTACCGAAACCCACATAAAGCTTCCGAAACTTTTTGCATGCATATATATATATATATATATATATATATACTGAAACTATCACATGAGTATACTGAAACCATGTTAAACTTTATGAATTCTCGGTAATATATATATATAATTACATGTGCAAGTGTGTGTGAAAGAAACCAAGTATATATATATCATTATTATGTGAATGCATGGAGTGTGTATGTGTACATATATATGTAATATATATATGGAGTACCATGGTAACTAGAAACAACAATATATATATATATATATATATATATATACATACATACATATAGGTACCAAAATTGAATTATACATAGAAATAGTGATTATTTTTATAAAATTGATACAAAGTACAAAATTTATAAACTTTTAGTTTATATATTAAAAACAGATATTATGATATAAACATGACAAAAGTCACACATGTCCATGAAAATGGACATAAAAGTTTATAAGTTATCAGAATCAGATCAATTAAAGTTTAAAAGCTAACGTTCTTGCAAATGATAAAATGCTGGACAGGTTCAGTGAAATTCTGAACATACTTACAAAGATTTAAAAGCGGGTCAAAGACTTGATTTGACGGAGAACAGATTGACAAAGATAAAATCCTGAGATATCTCAGGTGGCAGATTTTTATATCTGTTTGATAAAGACCAGATCTGTGAGTTATAGATATTCAGATTGAACATGAATGAATTCCGATTGAGATATATTGTTGATGTAGATTTGTTGACATTCATTTATCAGCTGAATTGAGACCTGTGCACACCATGGTTGGGTGTTGCCCAGTGGATCATGATAGCTATTTGATTATCATTTCATATTGCGTTTAAGACTTCTTCATATATTGCTTTATGACTCATTGCTATCATGACTTCAATGACTTAAGCTTTCATAATAGATCAGACAGTTGACATATATATTGATTCAGCTTGACTAGCCCTGATGGTCTATTGTTCTAGACCTGACTATTTCACCAGTTCTTATGAACTTGGTAATGACCTCCGATGTTCCGCCATATTGACTTACTGGAAGCTAGCCCAGTATGTGGCTGATCCCCACGATTTAAGCGTGAGCGTGGCCTGAACATCATCCAATTCTAAGATTCTATATCTCAATCATGAGGGCTGTAGCGGCAACCAAGACATATCACGCTAAGACTAATGACCCCGCTTGACACGCATGTTGATATTGAAAATCTATAAACTCACTAAGCTTTGCTTACAGATGTTGCATTAATATTTTACAGGAAAAGCCAAAGGAAAATCACCTGCAGGACCTAGTACTTAGGTCATTCAAGATCCAAGTTTTGAAGCTTTCCTTGACCACTACTCAACAAACTTCCTGGTACTGATTGGAAGACAGTAAATGTGGTGGTTCTGGGTAGACTTGATGTGATGTATGATGTTATGACTAGATTAGATGTTACCCTTTTATAACTTTATTTTGAAATATGTAAACTTAAATTCTAATCTGTAATGTACATGAAATTTTATTATTCCGCAATTTAATTTCCCTATCTTAGTATGATTGATATTGTATTGTATGAATTGGGACCTAGACTCTGAGGACTGCCCGTAAGGGGAGGTCTTCACAGGATGGTATCAGAGCCCTAGTTTGAGTGAATCAAGTATTACGTGAGTATACTTGGTCTCAAACTGAAGCAATACATATGTATCAATCATTTAGGTGGTTTGAACTGAGATAGGATGTACAGACTGATAGGATGGGAAAAGGGTACATAGATCTAAGTCTATAAACTGATAGTTAAATGCTTGTAATTTTCAGTAGAAGATGTCAGGATCAGGATCAGGTGATATTCCCAGCAACATGAACCCACAACAGATGTTTGAAATGATGCAACAACTTCTAGCCCAACACTCAGAACAACAGAACAAAATAATGCAAGAACAGTTTCAGGCCAGAGATGAGGCCGAAGCTAAAAGACGTGAAGATAAAAAGAATAAAAGAAAAGAAAAGCAAGTCCAGACTAATGAATCTGATTCTGATAAATCTAATCCAGAAACCCAAATTGCTCAGCCTAAAGGCTGTAAGTTCAAGGACTTCAAAGCGAGCGGTGCCCTTAACTTTGAGGGTACAGTGAATCCAATTCAGGCGATGGATTGGATCAGCCATACTGAAGAGATTTTCAGAATCTCTGATTGCTTAGATTCGAAGAAAGTGAGCTATGCGTCTGCATTGTTTGTCGGAGCTGCCCGTGCCTGGTGGAAAACCCAGAAAAGTATCTATGGCGAAGAAGTTATACAGACTTTAGAGTGGAATCAGTTCTTAGATATGTTTAATGCGAAATATTGCCCGATCGACCAACAAGATAAGATGGAAGTCCAACTGATGCAGCTGACTCAGGGGACGAAGACAGTTGACGAATACGAACACGAATTCTCTCGGCTTTGCGGTTACTCCTCATATCAGGTAGCTACAGAAGAGAGAAAGATGAATAGATTTCGTGGAGGGCTTAATCCGAGATATCGACACCCAATGAACGCGATAAAGTATAAGTCTTATCTAGAGATGGTTGAAGCAGCTAGACAGATCGAGCGAGGGTACTTAGAGTATGGTGATCAACTATACGCTCCAACAACTAACCCAATGAATCCGTCTCCTCCGAAGAAACAAAGATTTGACAAATTTTTCAAGCCAAATAAGTCGCAATCTCATCAATCCCATCAGCATAGTTCACAGCAGAAAGCACGAGTTTACTCCCTCACGAACGAACCACGATTCTGTAAGCGATGCAGAAGATCACACATGGGACTGTGCAATCCAGATGATGTTACTTGCTTTGCGTGCAATATGATCGGTCACAGTAGTGAAGAATGTCCACAGCAGGGACGTGGATGCGCAAAATGTGGAAAAAGGGGACACTTTATGTATCAGTGTCGTAGCGGGTCGCGTTATCAGTCTCAGTCATCAGCTGGAGGGTCTACAGTTAAGAGTTCTGCTACAACGCCGACTGCAAAGACTCGAGCTTTTCAAATAACAGCCGAGGAAGCAAAAGAAACACCTGACGTAGTTACCGGTATGTTCCTGCTTAACTCTATTCCTGCCCGAGTACTATTTGATTCCGGCGTGAGTCGTTCTTTCATATCAACCTCTTTTGCACAAAGATTACATAAGTCTCCATCAAAGCTTTCTGTGATACTAGACATTGAGACAGCTAGTAACAATTTCGTTATGGCTGATTCTGTTTACCGTAATTGCACATTACTTGTTGACAACATCGTATTCAACCTCGACCTTATCCCGATTCCGTTGAAAGAATTTGACGTCATCATCGGCATGGATTGGTTAATGAACAACGAGGCTACAATTATCTGCAACCGGCGAATCATCAGAATCAAGTCTTCAGACGGTCGAGTATTGGAGATTAAAGGAGAGAAAAGAAAAGGTGATCATTGCTTCATATCTATAAAAAAAAGCTCATAAATACTTGTCTAGAGGTCACGACTCCTATCTTTGTTATGCTCTATCTGAGTCCAGCTCTGAAAAGAGATCTCTGTCCGATATTCCTATTGTCTGCGAGTTCCCAGACGTTTTCCTGATGACATTTCCGGAGTGCCACCGGAACGTCAAGTCGAGTTCAGTATTGACTTGGTTCCTGGTGCGGCTCCTATTGCAAAAGCTCCTTACAGACTTGCACCTGCAGAAATGCAGGAAATGTCAAAGCAACTGCAAGAACTGTTAGAGAAGGGGTTTATCCGACCGAGTTCTTCTCCGTGGGGTGCACCTGTCTTATTCGTTAAGAAGAAAGACAGAACTTTTCGAATGTGCATCGACTACCGCGAGTTGAACAAGGTTACTATAAAGAATAAATATCCTCTACCCAGGATCGATGATCTGTTTGATCAGCTACAAGGAGCCAGCTATTTCTCGAAAATAGATCTTCGTTCTGGATATCATCAGTTGAAAGTTAGAGATGAGGATGTTCCAAAGACAGCCTTCCGTACAAGATACGGTCATTACGAATTTCTCGTGATGCCGTTCGGCTTAACAAATGCACCAGCGGCGTTCATGGACCTCATGAATCGCGTGTGCAGACCAATGTTGGATAAATCAGTTATCGTATTCATAGACGATATTCTGATTTACTCCAAAACGGAGGCTGATCTATTCATCTGCGGCAATTGCTAGAGTTACTAAGAAAAGAAAGACTCTACGCAAAATTTTCTAAATGCGAGTTTTGGCTCAGACAGGTATAATTTCTATTATATATGTCTTGAGTTATTTTCTAAGTATTCCCTGATTTACATCAATGAACTTCTATTTTGATTCTTATAGATTCAATTCCTTGGCCATGTTGTTTCTGGCGAAGGGATTTCCGTTGATCCTTCTAAAGTCGAGGCCGTTCAGAAATGGCAAACGCCTCGCAATGCCTCAGAAATAAGAAGTTTCCTCGGATTGGCTGGTTACTACCGACGATTCATAAAGGACTTCTCGAAGATTGCTGTACCTCTAACGATGCTAACACGAAAGAATATTCCTTTCGTATGGACCGATAAACAACAAGAGGCATTTGAAATTCTGAAACAGAAGCTTATTCAAGCGCCGATCCTAGCCTTACCAGAAGGCAATGATGATTTCGTTGTCTATAGTGATGCCTCTGGTACTGGCTTAGGATGTGTTCTGATGCAAAGGGGGAAAGTTATTGCCTACGCTTCAAGGCAATTAAAGGATTACGAGAAAAGTGCACCAACTCATGATCTTGAGTTGGCTGCCGTTACCTTTGCACTGAAGATCTGGCGTCACTATCTCTATGGGACTCGGTGTCAGCTCTACACCGATCACAAGAGTCTCAAACATCTTTTCACTCAAAAGTCACTCAAAAGGATCTGAATATGAAACAGCGTCGGTCCTTTGAGCTTATCAAGGACTATGATTGCGAGATCCTATATCATCCCGGCAAGGCTAATGTTGTCGCGGATGCTTTGAGTAGAAAGACGTATCCAGAAAAGTGTTGCTATGCCCTAACTCCTGTTATATTCTCTTCTGATCTTATTGAAGACATCCGAGTTGCTCAAGCTGAAGCACTGAAAGAAGAGAATCTCTGTTCTGAAAATCTTAAAGGGCAACTACAATTTCTAACTCTGAATCATTTGGGACTTCACTGTCTCAAGGGAAACCGAATCTGGGTTCCTAAGTATGGTTCAATTCGCAGCACTCTTCTGTCTGAAGCTCATCAGTCCAAATTATCTGTTCATCCTGGCAGCTCAAAGATGTATTTTGATCTGAAAGCCGACTACTGGTGGCCAGGAATGAAGAAAGATATCGGTTTATTTGTTGAAAGCTGCAGAATCTGTCAAATGGTGAAGGCAGAACATCAGAAACCCTTCGGGGATATGCAACCACTTCCAGTTCCTGAGTGGAAGTGGGAGCACATAACAATGGATATCATTACGAAGTTGCCGAAAACCAAGAGACAGCACGACTCTATCTGGGTAGTCGTAGATCGATTAACGAAGTCAGCTCACTTCATACCGATGAAAGAAACTTATTCTCTCGATAGATTGGCGCAGATATACATCACAGAAATAATTTCTCGTCATGGGGTGCCAAAATCTATTGTTTCTGATCGTGATAGTCGTTTCACATCCAGATTCTGGCAAGCACTACAAGATGGGATGGGTACTCGGATCTCTATGAGTACTGCTTATCATCCTAATGCAGATGGCCAGAGTGAGCGTACTATCCTAACTCTGGAGGATATGCTTCGTGCCTGCGTTCTTGATCTAGGTGGTAACTGAAATGACCACTTGCCGTTGGTCGAATTCTCTTACAACAACAGTTATCATTCTACAATCAAGATGGCTCCTTTTGAAGCTTTGTACTGTCGAAAGTGCAGAACTCCCACCTGTTGGCGTGAAACAGGTGAATCGCCTATAGCGGGTCCTGTCCTTCTACAGTTGACTCACGAGAAGATTCAACTTGTTAGAAGAAATATTCTTGAAGCTCAGAGCAGGCAGAAGTCATACTATGATAACCGGCACAGATCAATCAGCTTTGCAGTTAACGATTGGGTGATGTTGAAAGTATCCCCAATGAAGAATGTGGTGCGGTTCATTAAAAGAAATAAGCTAGCTCCAAGATTTATCGGCCCGTTCAAGATTGTTGAAAAGGTAGGAAATCAATCTTATCGTCTTGAACTGCCAGCGGACTTATCTGGAATACATCCTGTATTCCATGTCAGTCATCTGAGAAAGAGTCTAGCAGACGAAAGAGAAGTTCAGATACCACACGTTAGCTTGCAAATTGATGAGAAGCTTCGCGTGGTTGAAGAGCCAGAACGTATTCTGGACTCGAAGACCAAAAAGCTTCGGAATAAAGAAATACAGATGGTGCTCGTCCAGTGGAAACACCACAAAGGTTCGCATCAGTCTTGGGAATCGAGAGATGTTATGAAAGCTACATATCCAAGTCTGTTCGAACATAGCTAACTTCGGGGACGAAGTTTGTGCGTGGTGGAGCCCATTCTGTAACAACCTATCTTTTTATCAATCATGTAACGCTTGATTTTGAGATGATAATATAATTTTGTTATATTATTTATGATTGTAAATATTAATTAAGAATGAAAATTATTAAGTAATTTTCATGATTAAAATAAAAGAGATGTAAAATACAAAAATAAAAGTGGGTTAAAATTTTAAATGAACAAATGAAACATATAAAACTAAATTAATAACTTTAAATTGTCATTTAACACCAACTCATTTCTCTCTCTAATCTCTCTCTAAAACTCACGGCTAACCTCACAGTTTGCCAAGAAATTCAAGATTTGATCATTTAATTGAAGATTTAAGACAAAGAAGTTACAACAAAAGCGTCAAACATCATCAATTAGCAACAATTCAAGGTAAAATTCATTTATATTTTGAAATCTTATAGGGTTTGGTTCGGTTTCATGAGAAACCGAATTGATGATTCATGATTTAACATAAATATGTACTGCATGTGTATGTAATTGATAAATAATCATGTAATGAAGTAATTAAATGTGATAGAAACAAAGATTTTGGGTTAGATCCTTCAAATTATTTAGAAATCGGAATTTTGGTGAAAACCTGTGTTTTTGACAAAAATGATCTGTGTGTGTGTTCATGTTACCGAAACCCAAATTGTGGGTACCGAAACCTTAAGGTTTCGGTACTACCACACTACCGAAACCATATATGTGTGTTTGAGTATGTTATGTATGGCTACCGAGACCCACAAAGGAATACCGAAACCTTGAGGTTACGGTAATAAGTACCGAAACTACCCAGGGTGATACCGAAACAATACATAAACCGAAACCCAGATGATGAATTTGAAGGATACCGAAACCTTAAAAGGTTTCGGTATATACCGAAACTATGAAAGCTACCGAGACCTTTGTTATATACTGAAACTTTTAAAATACTGAGACCTTTGAGATTTATACCGAAACCTTTAAGGTTTCGGTAGAGTACCGAAACCCACATAAAGCTTCCGAAACTTTTTGCATGCATATATATATATATATATATATATATATACTGAAACTATCACATGAGTATACTGAAACCATGTTAAACTTTATGAATTCTCGGTAATATATATATAATTACATGTGCAAGTGTGTGTGAAAGAAACCAAGTATATATATATCATTATTATGTGAATGCATGGAGTGTGTATGTGTACATATATATGTAATATATATATGGAGTACCATGGTAACTAGAAACAACAATATATATATATATATATATATATATATATATATATATATATATATATATATATATATATATATATATATATATATATATATATATATATATATATATATATACACCAAAATTGAATTATACATAGAAATAGTGATTATTTTTATAAAATTGATACAAAGTACAAAATTTATAAACTTTTAGTTTATATATTAAAAACAGATATTATGATATAAACATGACAAAAGTCACACATGTCCATGAAAATGGACATAAAAGTTTATAAGTTATCAGAATCAGATCAATTAAAGTTTAAAAGCTAACGTTCTTGCAAATGATAAAATGCTGGACAGGTTCAGTGAAATTCTGAACATACTTACAAAGATTTAAAAGCGGGTCAAAGACTTGATTTGACGGAGAACAGATTGACAAAGATAAAATCCTGAGATATCTCAGGTGGCAGATTTTTATATCTGTTTGATAAAGACCAGATCTGTGAGTTATAGATATTCAGATTGAACATGCATGAATTCCGATTGAGATATATTGTTGATGTAGATTTATTGACATTCATTTATCAGCTGAATTGAGACCTGTGCACACCATGGTTGGGTGTTGCCCAGTGGATCATGATAGCTATTTGATTATCATTTCATATTGCATTTAAGACTTCTTCATATATTGCTTTATGACTCATTGCTATCATGACTTCAATGACTTAAGCTTTCATAATTGATCAGACAGTTGACATATATATTGATTCAGCTTGACTAGCCCTGATGGTCTATTGTTCTAGACCTGGCTATTTCACCAGTTCTTATGAACTTGGTAATGACCTCCGATGTTCCGCCATATTGACTTACTGGAAGCTAGCCCAGTATGTGGCTGATCCCCACGATTTAAGCGTGAGTGTGGCATGAACATCATCCAATTCTAAGATTCTATATCTCAATCATGAGGGCTGTAGCGGAAGCCAAGACATATCACGCTAAGACTAATGACCCCGCTTGACACGCATGTTGATATTGAAAATCTATAAACTCACTAAGCTTTGCTTACAGATGTTGCATTAATATTTTACAGGAAAAGCCAAAGGAAAATCACCTGCAGGACCTAGTACTTAGGTCATTCAAGATCCAAGTTTTGAAGCTTTCCTTGACCACTACTCAACAAACTTTCTGGTACTGATTGGAAGACAGTAAATGTGGTGGTTCTGGGTAGACTTGATGTGATGTATGATGTTATGACTAGATTAGATGTTACCCTTTTATAACTTTATTTTGAAATATGTAAACTTAAATTCTAATCTGTAATGTACATGAAATTTTATTATTCCGCAATTTAATTTCCCTATCTTAGTATGACTGATATTGTATTGTATAAATTGGGACCTAGACTCTGAGGACTGCCCGTAAGGGGAGGTCTTCACAAGTGAGCTCCCACCGAGATGCCATGCACATTGAAGTCCTGCTTAAGCTTCTCGACCTCCAAAAGTACCGCTTTGCTTGCCGCTAAAAGTCCTTCCACCGCATCCTTAATAGCTTTTAGTCGGGCTTCCATGATTGCATTATCTGAGGGCTGGGAATTTGTAGGTCCTCCTTTATTAGTTTGATCCTCCCCGAGTCTAGCTTTTCCCTTCCCAAGATCCTTCTCATAAACATAAAATGATCGCGCAGATGGAATGATGGAAACCGTGCCATGTGTCGGGTCACAAATCAAGAATGTATCAGAAACTTGCTCAAATGCTAACCCGGCCATTGTGTGCCTAGTAAACCATACATCATTAGGGCCCAAAAGGCGTGGACTCAATCCCTCGGAAATTATCCGCATGTTAATAAACAATTCATTCAACATTCGGGCATACAGAATTTCCATCGGTGTCTTGGATAAGGTGGCTTCCCAGATAGTTTGCATCATGATATACGCGAGAGAAATGGCGGGTTTTCCAGTGATGAGAGCGTGAATGAGCATAAATTCTCTCGTGCAGACCGCAGTGGTGTTCGATGATCGAGGTAGGATATTAAAGACGATGATTTTCCATAAAACTTTTTCCCATGGTCGTAAGTCACCTCTACAATATTTGGAATACACCCTGGCTTGTTCAATGGTGAGGTTAAAAACCTCAGTGAGTTTCCGTGCCCATCCCTCAGAATGCCGTAAAACACCACTTGACAAGTCACGCTCTGTCCAGAATTCCCTAGTCGTGGGTATTGCCGTATCAAAGTCGAAATAGTCGCAAAGGTCTGACCTCGTAACCACTACCTCTTTGCCGTCAATTCGCCCCCTAAGCTCAAAATCATGTTCTAAATTGGCCTCCCTCCGAATCAAAGAATGCATCCATTCGCGAATCTCATACTCATGTACGTATGTTTTCTCTATTCTTAAAGCTCCCGACCAGCCTATTCTATCAAAACTCTCGATGATCCCAAAATTCTTAAAGTCCGTCTCTTTGAGTGTCTTTCGATGTAAAAATGGGTTGGTGGTTCCGAAGCGGGCGGTGAAGGTGGAGGCGAGGGGTATTCTATATTGATAGGGATTGGCATATGGACACACATGCGAGGTGTACGTGTTACACGGCGACGAGAATTGCGTGAAAACTGATGTGCCATCTATATATATAGCAAGAATAGATTTAGAACGAATAAATGCACAAGTTTGCAAGTCTCGATAGATTCCGATGAAACCGATGAGATAATCATGGATTAAATGCCATGTTTCGAATAATGCCACGGAGAGTATCGTACACAAATAGCAACAACGGAATGAGAACTCTCCTACCATAGCTTTGGCATTTGTCTCCTATGCATGAAAATTAGAAGTACGTAGCATGGCAAGAGTTACGTAATGGCAAGAACTTGATGTCTTTCTTTTGTAAAATTTAACGATTACAAGTGCGAATCATGGAATTTGTGTGGTGTATGTGTGCCTAAAAAGTGTAATACGAATTTTAATGAACCTAGGGTATGGCAACATTACTAAGGTGGAGTTTATGAACAAGTCACAGTGAAGAAGTCCTCAAAAATTGACATTTAGAGATGGAAGATAAAATCACGTAATGCCAATATTCTAGGAATCTCTGCTCAAATAAGGACATAGTGTGCATCTAAACATTCTTCTTCAAGCATATCTTGGAATTAGGGCAGAAACAATTTCATGACAATATAGCACTTCTTGCTTTAAAAATAAGAGAAATGAGGGAGAAACAACTTACATTGTAGAGAAAATCTCAAAGGAAGGATGAAAATGGAAGAAAACTCCTGATTTTAGACGATTCGTACGCAAAAGTGAGCCAAAATTTCAGATATTTGGGAGAAAGAAATGGGAGAAATGGTGTGAAAAAAGGGGTTAAAAACCGCTGATCTTTCATCGGGGCGCAGACGCAGCCACACCCCTATGCTGGCCGGTGCGCTTAGGGCGCAGGCCTGCGTTGGCCGGTGCGTTGCCCTGGCTGCAGGTGTTTTTTTTGTGTGCTTTTTGTGGTGCTTGGTCCCCCCTAAAGCTAACGAATTTACGTATGAAACACCGATTCCTTATCCGATTTTGGCTGTTTTTCCGTCATTCTCCGTCTTTGGATTTTTCCCACTGATGTATAATTTTTCCAAAACTTAATCGGACACTACGTGAGGTATTATGTTGTAGGATGAATCGTTATGTAGCTAAGTGTCTTAAAGGAGCGACTAAAACATATGTAAGTAATTAAAATCTACTTAAATATCTAAAACTAAAAACACACTTTCGTGGTGAAAAACGATTGCACTTAGCATGTGCAACAAGCATTTAAACCCCTCGGTAGCCCGAGTGGACGAGTTATAGTCTCATGAGGGTTTCTATGGAACACACCCATAAAGTTCACTGGATTGCCTTCCAGAAAGTGCTAAGTTTAATGTCTTCAGCCAGACATTTTGGAACTCTTAATTTATAAGTGATATCTTCCAAGACCATTGTCTCAGATGATATAATTTCATTATCAGCCCACTGTACAAATAATTTTAATCGATGTCCGTTTACTTTAAACGGCTCACTGCCTTTTTTGATCTATTATTTCTACTGCACCATGCGGGTAAACGTTAGTAACTGTGTATGGGCCTGACCACTTACTTTTTAGTTTGCCTGGGAAGAGCCGCAGACGTGCATTGAATAACCACACTTTGTCACCTTTATTAAACACCTTTCGTTTAATTAGTCGATCGTGGAAAGCTTTTGTCTTTTCTTTATATATTTTAGCACTTTCATAAGCTTCCTTACGTATTTCTTCTAATTCGTTTAATTGGTGTTTTCGATTTATACTGGCAGCTGTGAAATTGAGATTTGTATTTTTAATTGCCCACAACGCTCGGTGTTCTAGTTCAACCGGGAGATGACATAGTTTCCCATACACTAACTTATAGGGAGACATGCGGATAGGGGTTTTAAAGGCGGTGCGGTATGCCCAAAGCGCATCGTCTAGTCGTGTTGACCAGTCTTTCCTATTGGATCGTACTGTTTTCTCTAGTATGCGCTTAACTTCCCTATTGGACACTTCTACCTGTCCACTAGTTTGCGAGTGATATGGGGTTGCAATCTTATGGGTTACTCCGTAATGCTTGAGTAGCTTGCTAAAGTACATATTCTTGAAATGAGAACCCCCATCACTAATTATGGCTCTCAGAATTCCATGACGAGAAAATATGTTTCGTTTAACAAATTGGCATACTACCTTGTGGTCATTAGTTCTGGTGGCCTCGGAATCTACCCACTTAGAGACATAATCAACGGCCACTAGGAAATATTCAAAACCATACGACTTTGGGAAGGGTCCCATGAAGTCTATGCCCCACACATCAAAAATCACTACTATAAGAATTGGTGTCATAGGCATTTGATCTCGTTTTGAAATTCCTCCTATTTGTTGGCATCGTAAGCATGATTTAACGAACTCATAGGAGTCTTTAAAGATAGTCGGCCAAAAGAATCCACTTTGTAAGATTCGATGGCCTGTCTTTTTGGCACTAAAGTGACCTCCACATGCATACGAATGGCAGTGATTTAGGATGTCATAATGCTCATTGTCTGGCACACATCGCCGGATAATTTGATCTACTCCTATTTTGAATAAATCCGGCTCCTCCCAAATGTATTGTTTAGTTTGGGAGAAGAAATACTTTCTTTGATGTGAATTCCAGTGGCCTGGGATTTTCCCTGTGACAAAATAGTTCACTAAATTAGCGAACCAATGCACTTTTGCGATGAACAATAATTGTTCATCTGGGAAGTTATCCCGAATGGAATCCAGCATATCGGTGGTGATTGCTGGCAATCTCGATTATTGATCTGCTACAACATTTTCTGAGCCCTTTTTGTCTCGAATTTCTAAATCAAACTCTTGTAATAGCAGTATCCAAAGAATTAGCTGTGGTTTAGCATCTTTCTTAGCCAAATGGTGTCGTAAGGAACTGTGATCAGAATACACAATTACCTTAGCTCCCCAGACACATGATCTGAACTTATCTAGCGCATAAACTACTGCAAGCAATTCTTTTTCAGTTGTTGTATAATTTATCTGAGCTTCAGAGAATGTTTTGCTTGCATAGTATATTACCACGGGCTTTTTATCCACTCTTTGACCAAGGACGGCACCTACTGCATGATCACTTGCGTCGCACATGATCTCAAAAGGCTGAGACCAATCGGGTGATTTCAATATCGGTGCCTCAGTGAGTTTAGCTTTTAAGGTGTCAAACGTTTCTATACATCCTTTGTCGAAATTAAATGGTGCGTCCTTAAGCAGAAGGTTACATAAGGGCTTGGTTATGGCACTAAAGTCTTTTATAAACCTTCTATAGAATCCTGCATGTCCTAAGAAAGAACGAATTCCTTTAATATTAGTAGGCGGTGGTATCGATGGAATTAATTGTATTTTAGCTCGATCAACCTCCATTCCTCTTTCAGACACTATATGTCTTAGAACTACTCCCTCTTTAACCATGAAATGACTCTTCTCCCAGCTTAATACCAAATTGGTTTCGGTACACCGCTTGAGAACTTTTTCTAAATGAGAGAGACACCCTTCGAATGACTTATCAAATATAGAAAAGTCGTCCATGAAGATTTCAAGAGACCCTCCGACCATGTCTGAAAATATAGCCATCATACATCGCTGAAATGTGGTTGGAGCGTTACATAATCCAAATGGCATTCTTCGGTAGACGAATATGTCATACGGACATGTAAATGTCGTCTTATCTTGATCTTCTGGATGTATCGGAATTTGATTATATCCCGAATAGCCATCTAAGAAGCAATAGAATTTTTGCCCTGCTAATTTCTTTACTATTTGGTCAATGAATGACAAAGGGAAATGGTCCTTAGAGGTTGCGGCATTCCGTTTTCTATAGTCTACATACTCTCCACCCCGTTACAGGGCGAGTTGCAATCTTTTCTTCTTCTGGAGTATCGACAACAGTGATTCCTGATTTCTTAGGAACCGTCTGTGTGGGACTAACCCATTGGCTATCTGATATAGGATATATGATTCTAGCATCTAGCCATTTTAGTACTTCTTTCTTCATTACCTCTCTAAGGTTGGGATTTAGCCTTCGCTGAGCATCTCTGCTCGGCTTAGCTGTTGGATCAGTTATAATCCTGTGCATACATAGTGTTGGGCTAATCCCCTAAGGTCTGCTATAGTCCAGCCTACCGCTTCCTTATATATCGATAGAACTTCTAATAAAGCTTTTTCTTGTGCAGCAGTAAGATCTGTTGCAATGATTACAGGTAATGTACTCTCAGGGCCAAGAAAAGCATATTTGAGATGAGATGGAAGTGGTTTCAGCTCTAATTTGGGTGGTTGCTCTAGAGATGGTTTTGTTGATGGTGGAAGATCCAGTAGGAAGTTTCTCGATCTTATGTGTCCATGGTGGTTGAGTAGAGTCCACTGACTGGACACGTTCAAGTTTGAACTCCTTACCTTCAGGCATATTATCTAACTTATGCTCATTATAATACAGAAGCAGCTCCACTGGATCTTTACATGTTATTGTTGATAATTTTTGTTGCATTAAATCAACAACTAAATCGATCATGTAGACTCTGAATCCAATTGTCATTAGGTACATTATTAAAGACATTGATTCGGAGTTTGCGGTTTCCGAATGCTATGTCTAACGCACCTGTCCTGCAATTGATTTGAGCGTTGATTGTAGCTAAGAAGGGACGTCCTAATATGATTGCCGGTTGACTTTCTTTATAAGTACTGTCCGAGTCCAACACTAAGAAATCTACTGGATAATAGAAATCTTCCACCTTAAGAATTACATCAGATAACATCCCCCGTGGTACTTTGGTGGACCTATCTGCTAATTGTAGGATGACATCTGTTGTTTGTAGGGTGCTTAGATCATGTTGGTCAAATTAATTACCTGGTAAGATATTAACACTTGCCTCTAAGTCTAGAAGTGCCTTTTTGATTTGAATATCGCCAATAGTCACCGGGATCAAGGGTGATCCTGGGTCTTTTAGTTTAGGCGGCAGTGAGCTAGTGATAACTGCACTGACTTGTTCAGTGAGGTTGATTTGCTTCGGAAGAGATGTTTTGAACTTGCGAATCTGAGTACAAAGGTCTCTTAGGAATTTAGCATAGGAAGGGACTTGTTGTATAACTTTGATTAAGGGAATGTTAATTTTAACTTGATTAAAAATGTCCCATAGTTCTTCATTTTTAGGTCCTTTCTTACCATAAGGAAATGATGCCGGATTTTCTAAGGCCGTTGGGTAAGGAGCAATTTCAGTGTTAGAACCGCCTTCCCCAACTTTAGTCTTGACTGGTTTCTTGGCTTCTAAATCCTTAAAAGTTACTTTCTTAATCTTTGTTTCTACCTTTGACTCCGATTTAGGTGGTTCCTCTTCATAGGCAATTTCTACCTCATCGACTGTCTCACTTTGGTTAGGCATTTCTATCTTATCATCTACTTCCTTTCCACTCCTAAGGGTAATGACTTTATTCACTTCATTCACTTCATTGACTTCGTATTTCTTCTCCTTGCCATGGTGATGCGATGGGTTAACCGTGGTGTTGCTTGGAAGCTTCCCTTCTTCTCGTTTAGTTAGGGACTCTGCAATTTGTCCCATTTGCCTTCCAAGCATCTCCATAGTTTTCAGTTGTACCATGGTCTGTTGTTTCATGAATTCCATAAATTCGGAAAACTCTTTCGAGTTCCCCGACACTGGTAGTGAGTCATGCTCTTCTTTAGGGTCTTGACGTTTATAGTATCGATCATCCTTCGTAGCTGAGGTTGATCCGTATTGGAAGTCTCGATTTTGTTGAAGAGGTTGCTCATATCTTGGCTTCGTGGGAGCATCATTGTCTTGATTGTCCCTCCAACTAAAGTTCAGGTGTTTTCTCCATCCCGGATTGTAGGTTTCCGAGTATGGGTTCTCCCATTCTCTTCGTTGACGATAGCCAAAAGCTTCATTCACATACTCTTCGTGGGCGAAGGTATGTGGGCAATTCTCGGTTTGATGGGAAGGGTCTCCACAAGTGACAGCAGACCTGTGCTACTGTATCCTTTCCCATTCCCTTCATCAACAGGTCCATCTTTTTGCTTAGTTCGGAGATATCGGATTTAACTTCGTTTTTCCATGCATTGTCTATGCCCATGACTTGGACACCAACACTATTATTCGAACCCGCTTGGACTTTCAAACTTTTGCTTAACCGTGTTAATAATTCCCAGGCTTCATCATCTTCCTTGGCTAAAAAGGTTCCGCCTGAAGCGGCAGTGATCATATTCCTACTTTCTTGACTAACCCCATCGAAAAAGGTTTTAATTAGCATCCATTTAGGAATTTCATGGTGAGGGCATGTTCTTAGTAATTCACTTAACCTATTAAAGGCTTCGTGGAATTATTCTCCAATTTTCTGTTTAAATCCAGTAATTTCTTTACGTTTTTTCTGTAGTTTTGCTAATTGGGTAGTATTCGGTTAAAAATTCTTTTTCATTTCATCCCAATTAGTTATACTATGAGTAGGAAGTGACACAAACCAGTTTTTCGCTCTTTCCTTCAAGGAGAAAGGAAAGAGTCTAAGTTTGAGTGCATCTACGGTCATTCCTCTAACGTGATTGGCCTTACATATAGCGGTGAATTCGGCTAAGTGCTCGTACGGTTCTTCGCTTGGTGCTCTGCGAAAAACGGGTAAGATGCTAAATAGCTGAGGCCTAATTTCAGGTTCATTCTCGTTGATTGGGTAGAGAATGGGTGATGGATCAGGGATATCACCCGGCCTATAATGGGACTCTACGGTTCTACGGTCTCCCATTAGTCTTTGGTTTTGTTGGACGTCGACAAGAACGTTATCGACGTTCTCGTCTTCCGAACTAACTACTTCTTCTTCCACGTTTACCTTAGGAGCAATATTTTTGTTTTTGTTTGCTTGAGTTGTGGCTTGCCTATTATATCTAGCAGTTTTTTTTATTTCTGGGTCAAACTTCAAAGGTGAAATTCTACCAGAATAACGCGTGTGCATAAACCTATGAGGACTCGATGAAGAATTAGAACTAGAAGCTTTCTTTTTGGTGAGAATCGATGCTTGCGCCACGATTCCCTTTTTCTTAATAAAACTAAGGCAATGATTAAAACTTAAAAACTAATTGAATGACTAGAATAATAGCAAATAAATAATTTAAAACTAAATAAGCAACTTAAAGCAAATTAGCAAATAACTTGAAATAAACTAAATTAATCTAAAAAAAACTAAACTAAAGCTAATTACTAAAATACGTGACTTTAAGCGCAACCGCTCCCCGACAACGGCGCCAAAATTTGATACGAGTGTCGTTAGCTCGCCAGAAACAACCACTAAAAACCTTAGAAGCTAGGGTAAGTAGGGATCGTATCCACAGAGAGCGAGAGGTTAAATTTCACGTATTTAGGCGACTAGCATTGTAACTTAGTTGTTTGAAAAAGTGGTTGTGTGAAAAGATTATTATTGCTTTTATAAACTTAATTAATTGGACAAATTAAAGAATAAGACTTGATTGAGTTTGTTTGATTTAAATACGTTAACGAAGATAACCATTCCCGGATTCCACATCAAACTTCGTGTTTAATTTATGAAACGATATAAAGATTACATAGACATAATCTTCTCTTTATAATTGTTATAAAAATAGCTACGTGATCTTGGGCATAGCGCGTGTTACTTTGATTACTCGTCTTAATTAAATAAATAACTCGGCACGAATAATAAAATACCAACGAACTATCTTGCGAAGCGCAACAAAATAAATAACAATCAATTGTTAACAATCAAAACATAAACCGTAAAAACATGCAAACAAAGTAAATCGTTCATAAACTAAGACACTTAGCGTGATGTTTCCTCCGAGAATGATTAATGTGAGATTAGCCGGACATTGTTGCTTCAAAGCTTGAGAGTTGTGTTGTCATCATTGTAGCAAATGTCGTAGCTTTAATCGTGCTGTCTTCGTCTTCGTATTCGCTCCAAACGGGACCTTTCCAAGCCTTGTTCCTCTCCAAAAAACGATAGTTTTCTGCCTCTGTCTTTTGTATTTATAGAGTAGTGCTGAAATCCCTAAAAACGGCTGGAAATTTAATTAAATGGGTTGGGCGCAGCCGTAGGCGCAGGCCTGCGCCCCCCCCCCCACCCCACCCCCCCCCCAAGCGCCTGACTCTAAAATCCGTAATTTGACAAATTAACTCTTTCTGTTGAGCACTCGTTCGGGGAGCAGGGCTGCGTCCCCCTTTGCGCCTGGCTCTCTAAAAATGTTCTGATTTTCTTCCTTTTTTCGCCAACTTAGACTGGATTTTATTTACCTGCACAAACACAGAATTTACTCAATAGTAGCACATTCTACGACATTTTCTTATTTAAAACAACTCTTTTACGCTTAATAAACATTGTAATTATAACCCGATCAATGATCAGGGTATGAAGCGGAATCATTTTCTGAGTTTCCTCTGGTGCATTCATGACAAGCTCATAGAAATTAAGAGATGCAAAGCAACCTTCAGAAAGCCGGCCTGTTGATTCTTATCGACTTCATCAGCAGTTCAACGCTACACTGACTTTGCTATGAGTATGGTTCTTCGATGAGGTTCTTTTTGACTTGTTTATTCCATGATGACAACTGTCTCCACATTTTCTTCTCTGGCATGGCCAAACCCTAACCCGAACCCTGATGCTAGCGCCAACCCACATTCGGAAGAAGACAAAGATCACCGGAATACGCTTGCCGGAGACCTTCACGTTGGTGTCTCATCGGGGCTCCCACCGATCAGGGCGAATTTTGACCAACAAAGAAGTTCATATAATAATCACGATTGTAAAGAAGATAGTAACGCTGCAACTCAACCTAATTCGACACCGGCCTCGGTTCCTGTCAATGGATAGTCCCTAATTCCTAATCTTAAAGTCCCTAATTTTCACTGCGGTGATTCTTCTCAATCTCTTTAATTATTTCACGTTTTTTTTTTTACTCAAGATAATAGATGTTTTGCCATGTTTTGCCTGGGGTATTAATCATGAATTTTGGATTTTCAATTGCGATCCTTTTCGAGAGACATTCCATCAAGATTTTGCACCGAAACAACATCTCCACGATCCCAATACCGCCTCCGTTTTCAAAATCTCGAAAAGGATCACAATTGAAAATCCAAAATCCATGATTAATACCACATGAAAAATATCTGTTATCTTGATTGAAAGAAACGTGAAATAACGAAAGCGATTGGGAAGAATCACCGTGATGAAAATTAGGGACTTTAAGATTAGGAATCAGGGACTGTCCATCGACGGGAACTGAGGCCGGTGCCGAATTAGGTTGAGTTGCAGTGTTACTATCTTCTTTACCACTGTGATTATTATATGAACTTCTTTGTTGGTTAAAATTCATCCTGATTGGTGGGAGCCCCGACGAGAGACCAGTGTGAAGGTCTCCGACAAGCGTAGTTCGGTGATCTTTGTCTTCTACTGATTGTGGGTGGCGCTAGCATCAGGGTTCGTGTTAGGGTTTGGCCATGCCGGAAAAGAAAATGCGTATACAGTTGCCATCATGGGTTAAACAAGTCGAAAAGTACCTCATCGAAGAACCATACTCATAGCAAAGTCAATTAACATGGAACTGATGATTAAGACGATTAGAATCAACAGGCGTTCTGAAGCTTGCTTTGCGTCTCTTGACACCCACGAGCTTACCAGGGGAAACTCAGAAAATGATTACGCTTCATACCCTGATCATATCGACCCTAATAATCCGGATAATACGCTGACGTGATACCAAGCAGACGCTTTTGCATAAACATTATCATATTCATCAACATCTGTGTCTCCTCTTCCCTTTCTAAATTAGTTCCTTTCTTCCTTCCTCAAGGACTTAACGACTAAACCAAAAACTTCCACATCATTCCTCCTATCAAAAGATCTCGACATTTTCATGAATTCAGGGCCGTCTCATTGATTTCGGAGGCCCTGTGCTTGTGATTACAACATAGTGTCTTAAATATTTTAAATAAATTGGTCATATTGAGACTCAACTTTAATAGGTAAAGTGAAATTCGTGAATAACAAAAAGAACTGATTATTGAGAAGTTATAATAAATAATACGAATCAAATTGAATTTGACATGAACTCCATTGTAAGCACCGATGCACAACGTATACATGTGAAATACAAAAAAAAAATTTTAAGGTCCAAATTTAGATCTTTATTATGACCGTGAGACCCTACAAAATTGGGAGGCTCTGTGCGGTCGAGCCTTTCGCACACCCTAAAAGACTCCCATGTTCATGTACTACCACTAAGTAGTTCAGCCTCGGTCTTGATGTCATGGTAATCCATTAGATTCCCCAGCTTTCGTATTCGGTTTTGAAGTCAATCGCTTCATCAACATTATATTCAAAGCCATTTACTTCCATCTCGAGATTATATGTCTTCCTTGACAAGTCCCTTGTAAAGGGATTTACTGGTCTGTTTTGTGGTTCAATGTGTTTTACCTCTCGCAACAGCTTCCTAATCATGTTTTGTGATTCGTAGGTGGTTTTGTCACTCTTTTCAATGAAATGTGGATAATCCTTGACACGATAAATTGCTGATATCTCGGTCAGAACACCAGTCTTTGGGAAATGCACTGCAATTGAGAACAGCTTTGCCAGTTCCACACAAGGTTCAACCAACACATTGTTCGGTTCCCTGTTTGCAAAAGACAGTGTGAGCATTCACAATGATTCCTAAACCGTCATTCACTATAAAGTTGGTGAAATACTCCTCGACTTCCTTAATGATAACATTGTGATTTAGTTCCATAGTTGGTGCCGGGGTGTAATTCATTGGCTGGATCTCCATAGGTGGATTCAGATCATTGTCCTAACAGACCTGAGCATTCATTTGGATGAGGCCTGTGTCCTTTCTACAAAAAAAAAAAAACAACACAATCTACCATATGGTGTAACGAAGGAACGTTAATAGCCCTCAAGACTCGTACATCACCAGGATGCAGACAGAGTTTTTAACTAAAATGATTTTGAGATCACTTAAGACTGGAACTCGTGCTTAGTTAAATGGTTCCTAATCATATTAGAGTAGGACCCACACTTCATGATACATGTTCATTGTTATAAAATTGCAGAGTCTAAATCGCAAAATTAAGAGGGAGAAATGATAAATTTTAGAGTCAACAAGTTTATCGGCTGAAAGAAAGATTTCTACTTCTGAAGAATTAATAAAGTTTGAAGAGTTAAATGAAGATGAATTTTCGCCTGAAAGGTCAAGAGGGAGTAGATAAGAGAAGATAATAGAATTCAAGGTATAATGATCAGAAAGATATTGCTACAAACATTGTTCGAAGATTCAAAATTTAGAGAGTAGAAGATTCAAAGTTCACAAGAGAAGAACCTCCTAAAGATATTGATTCAAGTTGAAGAAAGAAAGTTTTTCTATTAATTTTTATGTAATTTCTAGTCTTCATAAAAGTCCCTATATCTATACGTACTCTTTTTGTTTTTCATTGCTTTCATCACAAAGGGGGAAAATGTTAGGTTAGAAATTGTGATGAAATCAAAAGTTTAGGGAGTTAGTTTGTAATTAGTCTAGAATTTAGATATTAAGTATAAAAGGAAAATTCCAAGTGAATTTTCCTAAGCTTTTAGAAACTCTCTCATTTCATGTATGTGTTTCTCAAGGTGTAAAAAGAGAGAATCATTCAATAGATTGCAAGTTTAGTTCTAAATGTTTATAGATCATGGACTAACAATAAACCTTGATGATAATGATCGATTTTGCAAAATTAAAAGTTTAGAAACCATATCCAAAATTTAAAACAAACGACAAGGATCATTTCTATAATTAACTCTATATTTGAAATAAATTGTCAATTTATATTTTTATTAATTTCATATTATCTTTAATTAATAATTTCGACCATCGAGACAATTAAAATTATATCTCAATAACATTTCCAGAATTTATAGTTAATTACATTTCCATCAAAATTAACATTACATGATTATTAGGGTTGTTACATTAAACCTTTGTTGTAAAATCTCAAAGTATTTAAATGTTTGTGCTTTGTTTATGTTTCTCATATCAAAAAAAACAAGTTGGATAAGAAATCACAAGTAGAATTCTCTATTGGCTATAACACAATCTCAAAGGCTTATAGATTTTTCCAACCCAAACACAAGGAGAGTTTTGATAAGTTGGGATGTGCATTTCTTGAAGAATAATGAATCAGATTGGAAAGAAAAACAAGTAGTTGGTCTTTCAAATACTGTCTTAAATTTGCAGCTCAAAGAAGAACAATTGGTGGATGATAATCATATTAGAGGTATGAGATCACTTTCTAATAGTTACAAACATTGCAATGTGACTATATTTGAAACCACACATTACTAATAGTTACAAACGTTGTAATACGACACTGAATTACTTGCTTTTTTAGAATATAAAGTTTATCTAAAATTACAGAATGAAACACCCATACAACTAATACGAGTATTTCGATACCATTATACATTAATTTATACAAAGTACTTGCGGAAATACGGTCAAATTAAAACTTTTAATACTTTAATAATCTTCAACGTGATTCCAAACACTTTGCATATAACACAACAGAGTGTCGGAAATCACGGAGTAGTGTAATTGGGGTCATAATGTTAAATAATCAATTTGATTACAACGAATTAATAATCATTAACTAATTCGCGTAAGTCCAAAATGGAAGTCTGCTACTCCCACCCCAATCATCAACAAAATATGGAGCTCCTAACCATGCTCCAATCAGTGTCTATCAGTTTGGGCCAGCCGGGCCTTTGCCATTATCAGTTCCTGAAAAGAAATATCAACTAACGGGTAAACAACAAAGTTGTTTAGTGAGTTTCTAGATTAAAGTATCATGCGATATATGAATGATGTCATGCAACGCCATGAATTTAACTAACAATCTCAGGAGGCCAACTAATGGCTAATAAGCTACCACATTGCGGTTACCACACACAGGCTTACCGTACAATGGGTTTACAATCTACTGCTCGATTACCACAGATCACAGGCTTATCGTTATGCAGTTTACAGTGATGCCATACGATTACCACAGACCACATGCTTATCGTTTTACAGACAATAATGGTTACCACACACAGGCTTACTATTATGATTCCGCTAGGTTACCACACGCACAGGCTTACCGTCTCAGCGGAGAAGTCACACGAATGATTAATATGACAACAATAATGTATGTGATGGCAAAACATGTAAATGACAAGAATGAATACGAAAGCAATAACATACAATTCATGATATGCATATAAATACATTAATGCTAGAACTTACAATGGTGTACAACAAGCTCTCTGCCTCAAAACCGAGTTACAGTCGTCAAACTAAGAGTAATAATCTCCAAGGAACTTTGACCCGTCAAACCCCTACACATAGGTTCATAGTATAATTTATTATAAGTCTCACAGCTTATAATTTCTTAACATTGATCCGGATACATTAGTCGTAAGACTTAACTAATTTCGACATTAAACCTCAATAATTATTTTGGTCTAATTATTCTCCTAAATTGATGTCATAGACTATTATGACAAAAGATCCCATAACATAAAAGTAATCAAAATTACAATTTCGGTCCAAGGCCATCCGAAATTCGGACCAAGACCATCCGAAATTCGGACCAAGACCATCCGAAATTCGTACTTAGCGAATTTTTCAGAATATTTCAAGGTTGAACTGCACTTTCTGCCTTACGGATTTAATGCCAAAAATACCAAAACTTCTCTATATGTAAATTTATTCCCAACATATATATATATATATATATATATATATATATATATATATATATATATATATATATATATATATATATATATATATATATATATATATAAACCCATTTTAACCACCAAACATCATTTTCATCTTTTTAGATTACATAGGGTTCATATGAACTCAAACTTGGGTTTTGAGATAAACCCACCAAAATACATAAAAACTTGCATAATATACTTGTGAATTCATATTTCTAGCAATTCAATCAACATTACACATAATATGAACAATAACAATCATTATCAATACAATATGTCTAATGATTATATTGAGAGAAAATATATTACATTCGGTTCTTGGTGACTTGCACAGCAATCCTCTCAATCTGAATCTTCTATTTTTTAACCATACATTAACAGTACAACTCACACATATTTATACTCAAGTATAACTATTGAGTACTTGCAAATAAAACCCTGAACTTTTACAAATTAATTGTTTTCAACTCTATTATGAATTGTACCCAACAATCTCCCCCTTAGAGATGAAAACAATTTTCAATTAAAATTCTGTTCAGGTTGATTTTTTTCTTGAAACTTCTTCTATTCTTTGATCTCTTCTGAGACTTCAAATCTCTGTCTCTCTTCTCTTCAATCTGTGAATCTCCATATAAAATCTTCTTTATTTGTCTCTCTCTGATCTTCACATCTCTTCTTCTTTGATCTTCTCTTTTCTTGAAAGCACACTCCCCCTTGAATCATGAATAGCTCTCGATTCTTTCCCTTGATTAATTGTCTTGATATGAATTATAAATTGTCTTCAGTTGTCTTCAAACTACTCAACCGTTGTCTCTGAACTCTAGCTTTTCTCCCCCTCATGATGATCATAAGAATTATGAACATCATGCAAAGTCTTCAGAGACTTAATGCATTGAATATATAGTAAAAGAAATACAACAACACTGACAATTCAGAAATAATACACATTGATTTTGTCCCCCTCAAACTGATATCCTCTCCCCCTATACTAAACAAATCTATATCACTCCCCCTCAAAAAATTCACTCCCCCTCGAATGGATACTATAACTTTTCAGAACAAAAACAACGCTTTCAACTTTGGGGAAAATGAAACATATTCATTTTGTGAAATAACGAGTCCAGGTCCACATAGGATTAATATTTGCACAATAGACATAATCTATGTGACCTACGTTCAGCGCTGGCATGATGTTAACACTGGTAGGATTTCTAAATAGTCATCGTGAAATCCTTTATCTTGAAAGAATCACTCTAATTTGTTCCGGCTTAGTCACTTTGGACTAGCATTTTATAGTCACGCAGACTGTTAGACTCGATGTGTCCTAAAAGTGTATATAATAAGCTCTAGACACAATGTGCATTAAATGAAGTCGGAGACCGGAGCAACTGTCTTCCTTGTTTCAATATCAATAATATCCAAATGATATATCGATAGAAATGTGTTATATCTCCGTGATTATTGAAACAGAAATCTTTTGAGAGATAACTGAGTAGTTGGTGAGGTTAAGTGCATGCGTCACTGGGTCCATGACGTCTTTTTCAATATCAAGTCACCTAGGGCTTGATAGATTATGTGGATTACCCAGCCGACACAGTTTAGGTAGGATTTTTCTTTTAATCCTTTCTCAACTCTCAGCACTCAGCATTTTTCAACTAAGCTCCCTCCGGCTCACTTTTGAGAAATAAATTCAGTCACCTTTATAACAAAAGCATGATCTGATGCACCACCATCTCCTTTCAATATCAATATCCCTCTCATTTACATTTTATCTCTGCTCGACCCTGTCAGTATCCCGTGATAACTGACACTTCTCAACTAATAAACCTAAAGAACCCTCACCCACACAAACTATAGATGGTTTGCTTCTTGGGTAGGTCTTCCGGTTCTGGTTAGACCATAAAAGCGATATTTATGCCGATCACTCAGATTGGTGCATAATCGGAGTCAGCAGAAAGATTTTCATCTTTGAAGGTCAAGGGATGTAACATCCGGCACTAAACCAGGTTAGCAACGATGACCTAATCTGTATTTAATAGTCAATTATAGCCTAATCAGTGGTCTTTAGTAATTAATCAAGTGATTAACAAGGTTTATTAGAAAATTCAACTCAATTAGAATCAAATTCATCGGTGCGATGAATCGGGAAATCAATTAATCCGATCAATTTACGATATGAGGGATTAATTCAACTAAGTACATAATTAAATTATGATTAGTGACACTAATCATACACTAATACAATTACTTAACATTAATTATGCAAGACTAAAACAATTCATTAAAACAATGCATTCAAAAGTATTTTTGAATTTACAAGAAAAGGAAAATACAAGAATACATTCCAAATACATTTATACAAAAAAAAGGAAAATACACTATAATTATCTCCTATGGCCGGCCACCATAGGAGGTACACAACCTCAAATATTTTATTACCATGCACCATCTATATCACACACCTCCATTTCTTTCTCCATACTTTGAAAGATCTTTACTCAACCTTCACATCTATCATCATTTCACCACCTTTATGGCTCTATAAATAGAAGACCAACTTCCTCATTCATTCTTGCACCTTCAAACACCTACAATTCTCTCCTTCTTCTCCTCTCAAATCCGGCCCCAAGGCCAAGAGAAAAACCAAAATTTCAATTTTGGTGTTCTTCAAATATTTCAAAGTATTTCTTGTGCAACTCTTTCAAGATCAAGTCTTCTACTCATTTTCATTCTCCTAATACATCAAAGTAAGTAAATTCTAGCTTATATCATCTTATATTTATGTTTATATAAGTCTTGCATAATATATATAATCACCTACAACAACAAGTTTCATAAAAACTCAAGTTTATAAGTTTCTAGTTTTTATTTTTAAGTTGTTTCTTTAAATGTGTTTATGAATATATGAACACATTATAAAAGTGTTAATATTATGAAAACATGTGATATATATGTGTTTTTATAACTTCTATACAAGTAGTCTTTGAATAAACAACAAGAATCATAAGTTGTTTCAAGTTTATAAACTACGGCTTTTCGGCAGAAAATTTATATCGATTTTGAAAAATCATAACTAATTCATAACTCAACGAAATGAGTTGATTCTTGTCTCAAAAGTTAGATCAATGTCTTAACTATAGATCTGGAATTTTTCATAATTTATTTTCGAGTTTAAGACCTCCAGAAATTATTTGGGAAACCGAAAGTTTGACAGCTCAAAAATGGCCAACATAGGGTTTTTAACGAGCTTTTTCACCAACCTAAAATCTGGAAAAATGGCCGTTCTTGATTCTAAAAATCCTTTGTATATATTAGTTTAATGTCCTAGAAAACCAAAGTCTAAAACATTTTGGAGCTTGGTCAAAAACAACCTCAAAGTAGGTCGAAAAACCTCCGAAAAAGCTGGAAAATTATACATACATATATATATATATATATATATATATATATATATATATATATATATATATATATATATATATATATATATATATATATAAACTTGACGTTTTAAGCGGTTTTTATTTATAAACTTGTAATGTTGGGTGATTTAAGACATAAAAATCTATAAATATATATATCATCATATATTAGAGATATTAAGTCCTTATTATCATTTAGGACTCGATTAAACTCACGCGATGCATCATCCCTCCATTCACGCTAAATAGCTTTTTACGCTAGTTTTTGCCATCGCAATCTCGGTGAGTCCTAACAGCCCCTATTTTCACAATGTTATGTTCTGGGGATGAAATACATGCTTCGTTTTTATATGGACACAAAAACAACATCATTTCTATTACGTATTACACATGTGGTTCCATCAGCCCTTATATCATGAACCGTTAATTGCATTTATTTGTAAGCGCGAATATATTGTGGATAGATCTATCGGGAGTCATGTCCCCCATTCGGGTTAGTTCGGATCGGCTAACAGCGAGTGCATATATATTTATCACACGGTATTACGTATGGGAATACTGCACAGGGCAAACTCATTTTAATTAAGCTTCAGTTGCATGATGGTTTATATGTAATACATAACATGGAATTTATGATTTTATAAATTCAATCTCTATTATTGTTGTCCATACAAGTCAGATTTACGTGTAAACCTATGAGCTCACCAACAATTTTGTTGATGTATTTTAGCGTGTATTTTCAGGAAATTAAGGCAAGTCTATCACATCGGTAGTATTTTCAAGCTTCCACATTTAAGGAGTCGCACTCAGTTTCAAACCGTCGAAGATTTATTTGCATTATTTTGGATGATTTAATTATGTATTTAAATCTCTGTACCTTGCGAACTTCTATTTATCATTTTGGGTTATGTAAAACATTATATCTCTTAAAGTTATACCGATGTATTTTTGAAAACGTCCATATAGTGGTCGTTCGTTATGATTATGGTTATGCTTCCGCGACGTCACGCTTCGTTGCCAACCGGGGTAACGGGGTGTGACAGATTGGTATCAGAGCCATAGTTATAGTGAACTAGGTTGCATTAGTACCCTAGACTATAACTGCACTTAAGTTTTTCTGATTTTAAAAAATATTTTGTAACTAACTAAAAGACTATGAATGGACCTTGATAGCAGAAAACATGTCCCACCCGGAGACCATCATCTTGTCAGATTCAGAGGATGAGTACACCCCTACGAGCCCCGCAGTCATTGAGGTTTTCACTGAAGGAGAACCATCTGAGGAAGAAGACCCCTCTGAAGACCCAATGGAGGAGTCAGAAGAGGAACCGATGGAAGAAGATGACGCTGGAGAGGATCTACCGCCCCCAACAGTCCCCGCCCGCATTCAATACCACCCGGCAGAGCCATTATTTAAGCCATATCGGCCTTACCCAAACGGCCCTAAAATGTTGTATACACCCCGAAAGCGGGTGATCACGCCAAGACGGGAGTCTATTCCCATCCCGACTCCCCAACCCAATCCCCCACCACCACACGGACGTGTAGACGCCCGACGATGGGGCTGGATACCTGAAACCCTCCGTGAATGGAGGCAAGAGGAAGGAATCCCTTCCCACTTTGAGATCGGAGGACCATCCTCCGCACTTATCCCGTCACTCACTCAAGAACCCGCCGAACAGACCATACCACTCTTGGTAGCACGGTCTTCCAGGCATGATCTCCAACTTCGGTTGCTTAACCAAGACATCGGAGAAATGACCGCTTGTTTAGAGCGGGAGGAGTTACAAAACTCCAACATATACTGGGCCAACCAGCACGCCCTCGCCATTCAGCAGGACGGACTGAACGAGCTCCGGCAACGATTAGCCAAGAGCGAGGCCCGCAATGAGGAGCTGGCACAGCGCCTCGATGCTTTAGAAAAGGGAGAGACCCCTGATCACTCCCGCACCTAGTACCCCCCTCTATCTTTGTAATATTAGGAAATTATTATGTAATAGTGTAGGACTAAAATTTTCGGGTAATAACCCGCCCCAATGTAAGAAAATTATGAATGATTAATGAAAAATTGCAAGTTATTTATGAAATTGTGTTTGATGATTATAGTGTTGTGCCTTAAGAAAAATTTACATCTTTAAGATTCAACTTCTTACACTATGCTATTTTCTTTAAACTTTAAGATAATGCCGCCGAGACGAGTTATGAGCGCCGCAGAAATTGAGGAACTGGTTGCACAAAGAGTGGCTGCTGCTATAGCCACTTACGAGACCAACAGAAACAGTTCAGCTAATGGAGATGGTGGTGCTAGTCGCACCACGGGAAGGAACTGAAACCCACCCTAAGGGTTGCGGAATTAAGGGGTTTTTGAGCTGCAAGCCCCGATACTTCAATGGGACCGAAGGAGCCGTCGGATTAGTACGATGGTTCAAAAAGTTGGAATCTGTCTTCCGTGTTAGCGGATGCATTGAAGGAGACAAAGTAAAGTTCGCCACCCACACTCTGCAAGACAGCGCCTTGACATGGTGGAACTCGTATACCCAGTCTGTGGGGATTGATGCAGCTTACCAAGTCGCCTGGACCGAGTTGAAGCATATGATGACCGATGAGTATTGCCCGAGGAATGAGCTACAGAAAATGGAGTCAGAGTTTTGGAATCTGGCTATGAAGGGAACGGATGTAGCTGGGTACACCAACCGATTCCACGAACTGAGTATTCTGTGCCCTCAGATGGTGACCCCTGAGTACAAGAAAATCGAGCGTTACATTTGGGGACTCGCTCCTCAAATTCAAGGTAATTTCACTGCCTCCAACCCATCCACCATCCAGGATGCCATCAGAATGGCCAACAATCTAATGGATCAAGTGTCCCGGAGAAATGAAGCCAAAGCCGGGGAAAACAAGAGGAAGTGGGAGGACAAGTCCGGGAGGAATACGGGTTCGCAATCCAAGAAGCCCGAGACCATCAAGGCTTATGTAGCAGGAGCTGAGTCAAGGAAAGGCTACACGGGTACCAAGCCTTTCTGGCACCCAATGCACCTTTCATCACAACAAGGGTCCCTGCCTAACCCCTTGTGGAAAATGCAAACGTATTGGCCATGTAGCCAAAGACTGTAAATTTGGAACCCCGGGTGTCAATGGCGGCAATCAGAGAGGCTGCTATGAATGTGGAGCTACTGGGCACTTCAAGAGTGAGTGTCCGAAGTTGAGAAATGGTGGAGGAGCTCAGGGGAGAGATTTTGTGTTAGGAGCAGGTGACGCTCGTCAGGATCCCCATGTGGTATCAGGTACGTTTCTTTTAAATGACATTTACGCTTACGTACTCTTTGATACTGGGGCTGATAGGAGCTTTATATCTGATAAGTTTAGTAAGCAATTGAATGCCACTCCTTTTCCCTTAGACAACTCTTATAGTATAGAACTGGCTGACGACAAAATAATAGAGGCAAGTAGTATTATTAAGGAATGCACACTGAAGCTGGCAGATCATCCCTTTAAGATAGACTTGATGCCTATAGAACTCGGAAGTTTTGATGTAGTAACTGGTATGGATTGGTTGTCACACAACCAGGCCGAGATTTTGTGCGGTAAGAAAGTGGTACGGATACCACTCCACAAGAAGAAGGTCCTAACAGTCCAACGGGAAAGAAAGAACCGACAGCTGAATGTCATATCCGGCCTAAGAACATTAAAGTGCCTTAGGAAAGGTTGCCTTGCAGTACTGGTACAAATTGCAGAAAAAGAGTCGGAGGAGAAGCGACTCGAGGATATTCCAGTGGTTTGTGACTATCCGAAGGTCTTCCCGGAAGAATTGCCTGGACTTCCGCCAACTAGGCAAGTAGAGTTTCAAATCGATTTGGTGCCGGGAGCTGCACCGGTCGCAAGAGCCCCATATAGACTCGCTCCTTCTGAAATGCAAGAGCTATCCAATCAATTACAAGATTTGATGGATAAAGGATTCGACCAAGTTCCTCACCTTGGGGAGCTCCGGTCTTGTTCGTGAAAAAGAAAGACGGATCCTTGAGAATGTGCATAGACTACCGAGAGCTAAACAAGTTGACAGTAAAGAACCGCTACCCCCTTCCCAGAATTGACGATTTGTTTGACCAACTACAGGGATCTAGCTTCTACTCTAAGATTGATATGCGATCCGGTTATCATCAAGTAAAGGTTCGGGAAGAAGACATTCCCAAGACAACATTCAGAACTCGTTATGGACATTATGAATTCCAAGTGATGCCATTCGGTTTGACCAACGCACCAGCCGTATTCATGGATCTCATGAATCGAGTGTGTAAACCATATCTGGACAAATTTGTAATAGTGTTCATAGACGATATCCTCATCTATTCCAGAAATAAGGAGGAGCACGAACAACATCTCAAGCTGATCTTGGAGTTGTTAGAGAAGTAGCAGTTATACGCCAAATTTTCAAAATGTGAATTTTGGTTGCGAGAAGTTAAATTCCTTGGACATGTGATCAACAGTCAGGGAATCCAAGTTGATCCATCAAAAATCGAGGCCATAAAGAACTGGGCGATTCCTAGAACTCCCACTGAAATCCGCCAATTTCTAGGACTTGCCGGTTATTATAGGCGATTTATTGAAAACTTCTCAAAGATAGCAGGTTCCCTAACAGAGTTGACTCGGAAGGATGTAAAATATGTCTGGGGTGAAGAGCAGGAAAAGGCGTTTCAGCAGTTAAAGCAAAGATTGTGTAGTGCACCAATTCTGTCCTTACCTGAAGGAACTGAAAATTTTATGGTCTACTGTGATGCCTCACACAATGGATTAGGTTGTGTGCTCATGCAAAGGGATAAAGTCATTGCTTACGCATCACGGCAGCTCAAAATTCACGAGGTGAACTATACGACTCATGACTTGGAGCTTGGAGCAGTGGTGTTTGCTCTCAAAATATGGAGGCACTACCTGTACGAAACTAAGTGTACGGTGTTCACAGACCATAAAAGCCTTCAGCATATCCTGAATCAGAAAGAGTTAAATATGAGGCAAAGTCGTTGGGTTGAGCTGCTTAGCGATTATGACTGCGAAATTCGTTATCATCCGGGGAAGGCGAATGTTGTAGCTGATGCCCTGAGCCGAAAGGAACGCGTTAAACCATTGAGAGTCCGAGCTTTGGTCATGGCTATACAGTCAAACCTAAACTCTCAAGTCCGCGAGGCACAAGAAGCAGCAGTCAAGGAGGGTAATCTACTGGATGAAGCCTTGAGAGGTATGGATAAGCAGTTTGAAATCAAGCCAGATGGATGTCGATACTTCATGGGTAGAATTTGGTTACCAAAATTCGGAGGAGTAAGGAAGCTGGTCATGAATGAAGGGCATAAGACAAGATATGCTATTCATCCAGGGTCAGATAAAATGTATCACGACTTGAAAGGAATGTACTGGTGGCCAAACATGAAGGCTGACATTGCTACCTATGTCAGCAAGTGCTTAACATGTTTGAAGGTTAAGGTTGAGCACCAGAAGCCATCAGGGTTGCTAGTTCAGCCAGAAATACCCCAGTGGAAGTGGGAAAACATCACCATGGATTTCATCACCAAGTTGCCGAAGACTTCTGCAGGTTATAACTCTATTTGGGTGATTGTGGATCGACTTACCAAAACCGCACATTTCCTGCCAATCAAGGGGACTGATAAGATGGATAAGTTAACACAAATCTATCTTAAAGAAGTCGTCTCAAGGCATGGAGTGCCAGTATCAATTATATCAGACAGGGACAGCCGGTTCACATCAAGATTTTGGCAGTCATTGCAAGAAGCACTGGGTACACGCCTAGATATGAGCACAGCCTATCACCCGCAAACGGATGGTCAGAGTGAAAGGACGATTCAGACTTTGGAAGACATGCTAAGGGCATGTGTTATCGACTTTGGCAAAAGTTGGGACAGACACCTGCCATTAGTGGAGTTTTCCTATAACAACAGCTATCACTCAAGTATTAAGACCGCCCCATTCGAGGCACTCTACGGACGAAAGTGTCGATCACCACTTTGTTGGGCTGAAGTAGGAGATAGTCAGATTACCGGACCTGAGATCATCCAAGAGACTACAGAAAAGATAGCCCAGATTCGAAACCGATTAAAGATCGCGCGGGATCGACAAAAAAGCTATGCCGATGTTCGACGGAAGGATTTAGAATTTCAATAGGGAGATCAAGTAATGTTGAAAGTCTCGCCTTGGAAAGGCGTAACGGGAAACGGGGAAAACTCAATCCTCGTTATATCGGACCATTCAAGATCACCAAAAGAATTGGCCTGGTAGCTTACCGACTCGATCTGCCCCCAGAGCTTAGTAACGTTCATAATACCTTCCACGTGTCCAATCTTAAGAAGTGTCTGGCTGATGAATCACTCATTATACCCATGGACGAGCTGGAGTTAGACGATAAGTTGAACTTCATTGAGCAACCTGTAGAAATAATGGACCGAGAAGTCAAGAAACTAAAGCACAGCCGGATCCCGATAATAAAAGTCAGATGGAACTCTAAGCGAGGTCCTGAGTTTACGTGGGAACGCGAAGATCAGTTACGGGAAAAATACCCTCACCTGTTCTCAAGTACTCAAGAAGTGGGGAACACGAGCTAATTTCGGGACGAAATTCCCTTAACAGAGGGAGACTGTAACATCCGGCACTAAACCAGGTTAGCAATGATGACCTAATCTGTATTTAATAGTCAATTATAGCCTAATCAGTGGTCGTTAGAAATTAATCAAGTGATTAACAAGGTTTATTAGAAAATTCAACTCAATTAGAATCAAATTCATCGATGCGATGAATCGGGAAATCAATTAATCCGATCAATTTACGATATGAGGGATTAATTCAACTAATTACATAATTAAATTATGATTAGTGACACTAATCATACACTAATACAATTACTTAACATTAATTATGCAAGACTAACACAATTCATTAAAACAATGCATTCAAAAGTATTTTTGAATTTACAAGAAAAGGAAAATACAAGAATACATTCTAAATACATTTATACAAAAAAAAGGAAAATACACTATAATTATCTCCTATGGCCGGCCACCATAGGAGGTACACAACCTCAAATATTTTATTATTATGCACCATCTACATCACACACCTCCATTTCTTTCTCCATACTTTGAAAGATCTTTACTCAACCTTCACATCTATCATCATTTCACCACCTTTATGGCTCTATAAATAGAAGACAACTTCCTCATTCATTCTTGCACCTTCAAACACCTACAATTCTCTCCTTCTTCTCCTCTCAAATCCGGCCCCAAGGCCAAGAGAAAAACCAAAATTTCAATTTTGGTGTTCTTCAAATATTTCAAAGTATTTCTTGTGCAACTCTTTCAAGATCAAGTCTTCTACTCATTTTCATTCTCCTAACACATCAAAGTAAGTAAATTCTAGCTTATATCATCTTATATTTATGTTTATATAAGTCTTGCATAATATATATAATCACCTACAACAACAAGTTTCATAAAAACTCAAGTTTATAAGTTTCTAGTTTTTATTTTTAAGTTGTTTCTTTAAATGTGTTTATGAATATATGAACACATTATAAAAGTGTTAATATTATGAAAACATGTGATATATATGTGTTTTTATAACTTTTATAACTTTTATACAAGTAGTCTTTGAATAAACAACAAGAATCATAAGTTGTTTCAAGTTTATAAACTACGGATTTTCGGCAGAAAATTTATATCGACTTTGAAAAATCATAACTAATTCATAACTAAACGAAATGAGTTGATTTCTTGTCTCAAATGTTAGATCTATGTCTTAACTGTAGATCTGGAATTTTTCATAATTTATTTTGGAGTTTAAGACCTCCAGAAATTATTTGGGAAACCGAAAGTTTGACAGCTTAAAAATGGCCAACATAGGGTTTTTAACGAGCTTTTTCACCAACCTAAAATCTCGAAAAATGGCCGATCTTGATTCTAAAAATCCTTTGTATATAGTAGTTTAATGTCCTAGAAAACCAAAGTCTAAAACATTTTGGAGCTTGGTCAAAAACAGCCTCAAAGTAGGCCCAAAAACCTCCGAAAAAGCTGGAAAATTATATATATATATATATATATATATATATATATATATATATATATATATATATATATATATATATATATATATATATATATATATATATATATATAAACTTGACGTTTTAAGCGGTTTTTATTTATAAACTTGTAATGTTGAGTGATTTAAGACATAAAAATCTATAAATATATATATCATCATATATTAGAGATATTAAGTCCTTATTATCATTTAGGACTCGATTAAACTCACGCGACGCATCATCCCTCCATTCACGCTAAATAGCTTTTTACGCTAGTTTTTGCCATCGCAATCTCGGTGAGTCCTAACAGCCCCTATTTTCACAATGTTATGTTTTGGGGATGAAATACATGCTTCGTTTTTATATGGACACAAAAACAACATCATTTCTATTATGTATTACACATGGTTCCATCAGCCCTTATATCATGAACCGTTAATTGCATGTATTTGTAAGCGCGAATATATTGTGGATAGATCTATCGGGAGTCATGTCCCCCATTCGGGTTAGTTCGGATCGGCTAACAGCGAGTGCATATATATTTAACACACGGTATTACGTATGGGAATACTGCACAGGGCAAACTCATTTTAATTAAGCTTCAGTTGCATGATGGTTTATATGTAATACATAACATGGAATTTATGATTTTATAAATTCAATCTCTATTATTGTTGTCCATACAAGTCAGATTTACGTGTAAACCTATGAGCTCACCAACAACTTTGTTGACGTATTTTAGCGTGTATTTTCAGGAAATTAAGGCAAGTCTATCACAGCGGTAGTATTTTCAAGCTTCCGCATTTAAGATGTCGCACTCAGTTTCAAACCGTCGGAGATTTATTTGCATTATTTTTGATGATTTAATTATGTATTTAAATCTCTGTACCTTGTGAACTTCTATTTATCATTTTGGATTATGTAAAACATTATATCTCTTAAAGTTATACCGATGTATTTTTGAAAACGTCCATATAGTGGTCGTTCGTTATGATTATGGTTATGCTTCCGCGACGTCACGCTTCGTTGCCAACCGGAGTAACGGGGTGTGACAAGGGATATCATGAAATTCAGCTCAGATGATCTAGGATGTGATATTCCAAATGAAATTGGAATGATGATTTGGGAAATATCAGAATGAAATGGAAAATCTGATATATGATATGAAATGAATCATATTTTCATGAAAGAATTAGCACTTTGGAGAATTTATTGGGAGAGTCAAAAATATATGGAGACGAAAGAAGAAAATCTCAGAAGAAATGAAAATACGAAAATCAAAGGGATTAGACCAATTAACCCTCAATGAAAAATTCAGATAATCAGATGAAATTTTTTTTTTCAGCTCAAAACTTCTTTTTATGTGTGTATCAAATATTTTCATGAAAAATCACACACAGTTTTTGAAAAATGACATCGTCAAAGTATCTGAAACTCCCCCTGGAAATAAGCACAAAAAGTTAGACAACTCATGGAAAGTAAAACAGGAGCAAAAAACTATGAAAATAAAACTCCCTCTTGGCAATTTCAGCTCGGGAGTTGAATGCACGGCAGGAATTCCAGTAAAATTTGTCTCTCAGACTCGGGTTCTAATCGGAGGTTATTAGAAGCCATATGTTGCAGAAGCTCGAGTTTCAGTCTGAAGTAACTGAAAAGCATTAGCTTGGGTTCTGTACTGAAAAGTACAAAATCCAATTTCAATGAATATCGGGTTCTACTCTGTTGTGAGTAGAAGACTCTTGAGATGAAGTCCGGGTTCTATTCTAATATGACTAAAAACCATGTTGAGTTGAAGCACGGGTCTTGACCTGAAGTAATCAAGAGCCTATTGAAATGAAGAACTGGTCCTTATCTGAAATGATAAGAAACCTTTAATCTACAAAATTTAAGATGTCTTTGGTATCCAAACAGATTTGGATCCAGACTTGTTAGCGCTCTTGGGTACCCATTTCAAAACGGGTTTTGGTACCCACGTAAATTGGTGTTTAGGTACCCAGTGCAGATTATAACAATCAGCTTCTCTTTGAAAAGCAGAAAACAAATTTCTTTGAGTATTTGAAAATTGAATATCTGAATTTCTAAAGAAACTTGATTTTAAATGTTCAGATTTTTTCAAACTCTTATTTATGAACAACTGTCCGGTTCTAGCCTGTTTCTGGTAATACTTGGTGTTTTTCCTGAGAAATTCTTTTCTGTGAAGAATGACCAGTATTTCCAGAAACTTTAGGAAAAGTTGACTTTGAATTAAGATTTACCGGTGTAAATCTTTACCGGAAGTTGTTCAACAACTTTATCTTTGCCTCTGTGTATCTTTAACAGATACTTAAGTTTAAGATCTGAAGAAGAATCAAATTTAGAAAATTCAGTTGGATTATTTTCACTTTCTGTAGATAAATCAGAATGATCAACTTTGGATTTTAAACAAACTGAAGAAATCTCAACCTTTGATTCTTTTAAAGAAGGAGAATCACTAATTTGTTTGGTAAGATGAAGTATATGATCTTCTAAACCTTTGATAATGACCAAATAAGAATTTGTGTCATTATCAAATGATTGGAATCAGTTTTAAAAGATTGTTCTTTAATTAAAAACATCTTGCTTTCATCTTCAAACAACTTAGATTTTGTTTTAAAATCTTATTCTTTCAGTAAGAACTCATGTCTTTCTTTCTCAAGAGAATCTTTAGTTAAAGATAACTCTTTTTCAAGAGCAAAAAATTCTTCAGATTTGTTTAAAATACAATTTTGATCAGTATCATTTGTCTTGGAAAGTAATTCTTCAAGATCTTTAACTTTCTTGTAAATATCAGATCTTTCAGGCAAAAGATATTTGAGTTGAGTTGCAGTCTAAAAATTTTCTTGTTTCAGCTCATCAAGTTTTTTAAGTAATTCAGATATTTTCAATTGATGAGCACAACTCTCAGAGTTTTGTTTTTCTTTTAAGCTCTGAATTTCTTCGTTCGATATTCGTACATCACGTAACGCCAAATGTTTATCAGTATTTAACTGAATGAGAATGTCGTAATTGTTCTTACGAATCTTTTCAGATTTAGTAAGTTTGACAATCAGCTCAGATTTTGAAAATTGTTCATCTCCCATTTTGAATTGCTTGAAATTGAATCTTCCAAGATATTTTATGGAAAAATAGAGTGAAGTCTGACAAAACTTTGAAAAACTATTTCAGTTAATGATAACTTGTGAAAAATCAGCTCTGAAATGACTTTTTGACGTTAAAATTTCAGCTTTTCTGCAGAAAATTGGCCGTAACTTTTTTCTGGATAGGATTTGGGCCTCGAAAATTTACCGACGCCGGTTCTAGAAATCGTAGATCTCGGTTTAAGCTTCGATTTGACGTATGGTAGGCCTTCTAACGATGTTCCAGTCAAAAGTTATGGCCAATTTAAGCAGCTAAAGTCAAATAATCAAAACTCGAATGATAAAGGAACCAAACTCGAAATATAAAGCATAAAACTCGGTCAAAGAAGAAACAAACTCGAATGGTTAAGGGTTAAATTGGAATGATTAACAATAAAACTCGGTTGACAAAGCTTGAAACTCGATTAAAGAAAGACGAAACTCGAATAATGTAAGTATGAAACTCGAATGACTCTATGTCAAACTCGGTCGACACTATTATCAAACTCGGGTATAACTTGATAAAACCCGGTCAAAGTTTGATAAAACTCGGTCAAAGCTTGATCAAACTCGATCAAAGTTTGATAAAACTCGATCAACTAAGTAGCAAACTCGATGCTTTCTTTATACAACTCGGTTAAAGCTAAAACAAACTCGATCACTTCTTTGTACAACTCGATTAACACTATGAATTCAGTGTTGCCCGAGTTTGATAAGAAACTAATAAAAATCAAGTTCAAAAACACAATTCAACATAAATTCACCAAATGCCCTCACATTATGATCGAGTGTGCGTTTTTCACACAGAAACAACTTTTGTGAAACAACTTTGGGTAATTTTCGATTAAAAACCAAAAATCGATCAAAATACCTCAAGAACACACACTTTTTCAAAAAAATCAGTAAAATCCAAATTAAATCTTGTGTGTTTGGAATTAAAATCTGATGCTTATCACAATAGATTTGACTTTAAATCCTCCACCTTCGATTCAATTTTCAGAACATTTCATCCACAAAATCAAAAACCATAATTAACTTTCTAATTTTCGAAAAAAATGGAATGTAACAATGTTCGAAATTTTTTTTGAAATCAAAATCAAAATTCACTCAAATCTCTGCCATATTTGGCTCTGATACCAATTGTGAATTCATATTTCTAGCAATTCAATCAACATTAAACATAATAAGAACAATAACAATCATTATCAATACAATATAGGGGTGAGCTCGGTACCGTGCCGAACCGAACCGGTACCAATCCCGAAAATACCGAAACCGAATTATTAGTTTTGGAAGAACCGAATACCGAACCGTATAATTTTATATGGTGCCGGTTCGGTACCGAATACCGAATTTTAGCTAATTTAAGAACCAAATACCGAACCGAAAGTACCGAATACCGAATTATAGCTAATTTAAAAACCGAATACCGAACCGAATATATTAATCCGGTATCTGTCGGTACCGGTTCGGGTTCGGGAAATGGTACCCGTCGCTCACCCCTAATACAATATGTCTAATGATTATATTGAGAGAAAAGATATTACATTCGGTTCTTGGTGACTTGCACAGCAATCCTCTCAATCTGAATCTTCTATTTTCTAACCGTACATTAACAGTACAACTCACACATATTTATACTCAATTATAACTATTGAGCATTTGCAAATTAAACCCTGAACTTTTACAAATTAATTGTTTTCAACTCTATTATGAATTGTACCCAACAATACTTTTAAAATAATGGATCTAACATATTTCATCATTTTCTTTTAAGATCTAGCCATTTCTAAGAGATCTTCATAAAAACCCATCAAAATACATAGAAACTTGTATAATATACTTTTTAAATAATGGATCTAACATATTTCATCATTTTCTTTCAAGATCTAGCCATTTCTAAGATATCTAAGAAATCTTCATAAAAACCCATCAAAATACATAGAAACTTGTATAATATACTTTTTAGATAATGAATCTAACATATTTCATCATTTTCTTTCAAGATCTAGCCATTTCTAAGAGATCTCCATAAAAAAACTCATTTGAGTTCTCATCTTCTTCATATGAAGATGGTGAAGATAAGAGAAAAGTAAAAGATTTATAAAAATAAGAGTTGGTACCTCTTGGATCTTCAAAACCGAGTGAAACTTTTAAAGAAATCAGATTTCTTCTTCTTCTTCCCAAGATCTCTCTCTCTTTTTCTTTCTTTTCTTTCTTTTCTCCTTTTGAAGTGAAAGAACACAACACACATAATAGTGTGTGTGTGTTGGGCGTAACTTTAAAGCAACCAAAAGAATTTTTTTTTATTTTCTTTTAGTCCTTTTACTTTTCATATTTACCATATAGACCATACAATTATTTCCATTTCTTTTAAGATCCTTTCTTCATAAATCAATATTTCATTATTATAATTTACCCAACTATTTATTTATATAATACAAAATTCATTAATATATGAAATTTGCATTTCTTTACAATAAATATTAAATATCATTTATAAAATAATTGGGTCGTTACACACAAACAATTATTAATTTTTTAATAAGAAAATTCATGAATAGTATTATCTTTCTTGTGTTTTCAAAAAAAATTGCAAATAGTAATTATTGTGTGACATCATTTTATTTATATAATTCCTATATTTATAATTTCTATAATTAAAGATTTTACTTTTTACTTGGACCCCAATGTAATAAATTTATTATAATTTTAAAAAAAAAATTAGAATATCTATTACTAAAACAAAATATTATTTTTACGTTTCTAAATGCATGAGATAGTAATCTAGTTATATAACTTTTTAAATCATTTAATAACATCTCATTTTATGTACCGGGATTAATTTAGGTAGTAATTAATTATGTTTTTTTATTTCATTTTTAAAAACAAATCAACTGATTTTAATAAAAGAGTAAATAGATGACATATGTTGTATAATTATCATGCCACTTGACAAAGCCTTTTATTGACACACGTATATTTACGTTTTAAGATTTTTATTTTTAAAAATTATATTTTTAGTAATTATTATTGTACATATATTTCTTTTTTAAGTAATTAAGATAAAAAAACTTTAATATATAGAATATTATATTTTTATAGAAGATCATTAAAAATAATCTCTCTAAGTTTGTTTTAATATGAATGCATGACTATAAACATTAATTATTATGATTGTTTATTGTAACATAATAAGTAAATAAATTCTTATTAAGTATATTCGAAGTATAAAAAAATTTAATGATTATATTTTTAGATCAACTCATTTAATACATGGGTTGGTATTGCTAGTAGCTATTATAATATAAAATAAATTATATGGATGATAAAAAATGTATATATGTATTATAATCGGATGAAAGAGACTTATACGCACCTAGAGAAAGAGAAAAGTAATCTTGATCATTGAAAAATGCATACATATGATATCACGTTGGTATGCCGTTACATCTTAGTCGTATTTGATTGTTTGGAAAATCTAGAATTGTTTTTTTAATAGTCTTCTGCTTATTGTTTTCCAGTTGGTTTCATTTGATTTTACTATCCGTTAAAGAACCCTTGCATATTGGTTTCTTCAATAAGGTGTTGAGGGGTTTATTTGTTTGTTTGTTTTTTTTTTTTTTGGTTTTTTCTCAAACTCTGATTGGCCATTGGTTTCTTTTGTTTGATTTTACTACTAGCGAGTCACACAACGAAGAAAGAAAAGAAAATAATAGAAAAGAGGAATTAAGGGGTATATTTGGTTTTTGCTCAAACTTTGATCGTCCATTCTTTATCAAAGTCAATGATTTTATGTCAACAATATTGATTTTGAAGGTTCAACAAGCAATTTTTATAGGTATGTGAATTTGAAGGTACGATTTTGTGATTTGACTAGAGTTCTTTGATTTTTTTTTTTTCCGAGAAGATTGATATGTATCGATTTGACTTGTATATGTGTTATTCATTTGTTTTGATTGTATCTGTAGTTTTTTTTTCTCGAGAAAAAAAAATCGATAAGTATCTGTTGAGTTTGTATATATATTGATACTTATCGCTTTTTCCAATAAATCGATATGTATCAGTTAGTTCTTGTATTTGTTAAGCTTGTATCGGTTTGATATAAATGTATCAATGTTGTGTAAATAATTTCAGGTAAATGAATGTATCAAAGTTATGCAAGTAATGTATCTGTTGATGTATTTGATGGTTTATCAGTTGTGTAAATGATTGTATGGGTTGGTTGTAAATAATTTGTTTATGTATTTGTTGATTGTATCAATTGATGTATTCCGCTTTCTTCTTCTTCGATTTTAGATTATATAGAAAACAAATACGAAATTTTTTTAAATGAATTTGGAAAGTTTTAATTATTTAATGATGCTAATTAAGGAATATTGAATTAATCCGGTGTAGTGGAGCTATATGGTACAAGATTATATGGGTAATCAATATCGCTTCTCACATTTTCTCTCTTTAATATCATTCTCACCCGAACCAAAGTATGTGTGTGTGTGTCTATATATATATATATATATATAGATCGAGGTTCTATGGGGCACCATATGCATCGAGAACCAAATGGGAACCAAAAATGCATTGCTTGTTTACAAAGGGTGCATTAAGGGCATTTTGGAAATGCTTAATAATATATTGTTAAATTATATGATTTAATAATATTTATCATTTATTTAGGAAACTAAATAAAATGTTCAACCACCTTTCCATAAATTCATCCCCTTTTCTCTCTCTTTCCCTTTCTCTTTCATGGCTAGACTCTCTCCATCTCTCAACCAGTTTTCACAAGACAACCACTACTACTACCGCCAGACCCAGCACCACCATCGCTGTCCACCGTTGGTATGCAACTCTGCACCATACCTGTGCATCGATGTTGACGAGGATTTGCTTGCGTCTGTTGATCATTGTTTTTGAATATCAGTTTTTTCACAAACAGTTCATTCTACGATTCTGTATCATGCTTATGGCTAGTCAAAGAATTCTAAGATTCTTTATTAATGTGGGTGGTTATTGCTTCCAAGAAATAGTTGGAGCATATGGTATTGGTTGTTTCAAACATGATGCACAACAGCAATGCTTCACGACAATGATGAACACATTGAAGACGTTGATGAACACGTTTAAATTTCGGAAATGCATCACGAAATTAACACGTTTAAATGTCGACATGCATCACGATTTTGGTGATGCATAATGATGGAACAAAGACGATGATGAATATGGCTGAAATGCATCAGGATTTTGGTGATGCATAATGATGGAACAAAGACGAGGATGAATATGGTCGAAATGCATCATGTTTGAAATTGAATTGGATAAAGATGCATCGTGTTTGAAGACGAATCCAATAAATTGGATGAAGATGCATCATGTTTGTTTAGATTCGGATAGAATATTTTCTGAATTCAAGCATCTTCCGATTTTTCCCGAGAAGTTATGCACCCGTGCACCCATTTTCAAGTTAATTACTCTTTTGCCACTATAATCTGAACCATTAAAATTCAAGATCTAACGGTGCATACATGTTCCCAAAGTACACAATGCATACAGGTGCCCCATAGAACCTCTTTTACATCAAATGCAACCTTTTTCAAACTCAAATGCAACCTTTTTATTTTCAAATGCAACCTTTTCACATTAAAATACAACTATTTTTAAACTCAAATGCAACCTTTTTATGCTCAAATACAATCTTTTTTACATTCAAATGCAACTTTTTTTATTTTTAAATGCAACATTTATGAATTTAGTTACAAAAAGTACAACTTTTTCATACACGAATACAATTAATAAGCATCACTAAATCAAAAAATGTCGATTACAACAATTAAAATGTATTAAAATCGTTCACCAATTACACAATAATCTCAAAACACAATATTCCATATAATAATTGTTAATTATAATGACAAAAGGTATCTAATTCCTCCAAAAGAACACCAGTCTTCGTATATATATCGATATCCCAAAACAAAGTTGTCTGTCACACAGAAATAATAATAAGTAACTAACTCAAACCAAAATAATTAAATTGATGAAATAATTATACTTCTCATGATCGTGAGGATATCATACCTTGAACCAAACATAGACGATAACTTATACTTCAGAACCTGCAAAAGCACCCACCAGTGCTATAAGTACCTCTTGTTAATTAATTATGCTTAAAGAAAATTTGCTACTTGACAAAATGTAGATATAACAAACTTAAATATAGCAAAAGATGGGTCACTGAAACTCAATGATAGTTTCACTGACCACACAGAAAGAAAGATCACAAAACGAAACACCTTATTTGACCTTCGAGATGGCTTCAAAAGGAAAGGTGAATTTCTTTCTATTGGCCAGCCAAGTTTAAGACAACTACGGGACCTGAAAAAAAAATTGGAGTCAGCATGAATGAATATAAATATCAATCATCATAAAGAACGTATTTAGAAAAAACAAATCAGGCGCACCTCCTTTTTTTAGATGGAATGGTATTTTCGTATTAATAGCGATCATTCATAACACTTATTAAATGATCATTCACAACACTTAATTGATCATTCACAACACTTATTTGATCATTCATAATTCTTCAACACTTATTGATCAATCACAACACTTATTTGATCATTCATAACACATATTTGATCATTCACAAGAATTATTTGACTATTTACAATTCTTCAACATTTATTTGATCATTCACAACACATATTTGATCATTCATAAAAATTATTTAACCATTCACAATACTTACTTGATCATTTATCAGACTAATTCAATTGTTATTTGACCAATTATTTGACAATTTATCATTGTATATTGATAATTTGACCATTCGTCCTGATGTTATATGATCATTCACAATACTTATAAAATGATCATTCACAATACTTATAAAATGATCATTCACAATACTTCATTGATCAGATAAATGTTGTGAATGATCAAAAAAATATTTGAATGATCAAATAAATATTGTGAATGGTCAAATAGTTCATGTGAATGATTAAATAAGTGTTGTGAGATCAAATAAATATTGTGAATGGTCAAATAATTCTTGCGAATGATCAAATAAATGTTGTGAATGATCAAATAAGTGTAAAAGACAATCAATAAGTGTTGAAAAATTGTGAATGGTCAAATAAGTGTTGTGAATGATCAATTAAGTGTAGAAGAATTGTAAATTCTTGTAATGATCAAATTAGTGTTGTGAATGATCAAATAAATGTTGTAAATGAACAATTAAGTACTGTGAATGATCAATTAAGTTTTGTGAATGATCCTTTTATTAGTGTTGTGAATGACAATTTTATAAGTGTTGTGAACGAAGTGTTGTGAATAGACCTAACAATATGTGTAATCGTGTCGTGTATCGTGTCAGACACGAATTTTATACGACACTAATTTGTAATACATAAACACGACACGAATTATAAAACGTGTCTAGATATGAAACACGAATACGACACACAAAAAATTTCAGGTGACACGACACACATAAAACACGTGTCGCACGACAACACGAATTTATACACGAATTTAATTTAAAACATATATAATTATAAATCCAAAACGTGATAACCCAAGTATCGAACAACACATCAAAAGCATTTAAAGCCATTATATATTAATGCCCGTAACCAAAGCCGAACTTTTGACCGAACTAGACTCCTTATTGATATCCAAATTGACAATTTCATTTATCACATATCAATGTGAGAGACAAACCCAATTTTTTTCAAATATTTCAAATTAAGTGGGACCCAAATTTTTTTAGAGATCTTGAAACCCTAGTTTATACTTGTCTTATACGTGTCTTATGTGTGTCATCATGTAACATGATATGTATACGTGTCTTACACATGTTTATACACGTAAATTCGTGTTTTACTTGCATAAGACACGAAACACGAATTTTAAATTCGTGTCGACATGAATTTACACGAAACACGAATTTGCAAAACTCATATACAGAAAACTCGTGTCGTATACGTGTCGTGTACCAAATTGCCAGGTCTAGTTGTGAATGAGATCATTTTATAGGTTTTGTGAATGATCGTTGTTATTACGAAAATACATTTACATCATGAGGGGTTCGTTGGGTACGCATGCTTTGACTTGTTACGCTGTGAAATCCATATATATATATATATATATATATATATATATATATATATATATATATATATATATATATATATATATATATATATATATATATATATATATATATATATATATATAGGGAGGTTCAATGGAAAACCAACATGCATCGGAAAACCTTGGAAAACCTCCATGCACCACCACAAATGCATCAAATTCCCCGAGTGATGCACCAAATTCCCGCGTGATGCACCGAATTCCCGTGTGATGCATCGGCTTTCTGCGAGATGCATCACCCGATCCAATGGCTATAAAGTGGTTCCCGGTTTTTCCGATGCATATAGGTTTTCCATTCAACTCACCCCTATATATATATATAGTCTTAGGTTATCGTGAGAAACTAAATATATCATGAGAATTGTGAGAAACACTATCATTCACTAATTTTGTATATTGATTTACTAATTTTGTACATTGATTAAATTATCTTTGAATTTGTGATTCATTATTTATAAATTCAAAAATTAATGAATTAATGTAATAAAGTAATGAATGGTTGACTTATTTTATTCAAAATTTATTATTCATTATTTATATATTTAAAAATAGTGAATATGAAAAAAAATGAATTACGATGTTTTTCTCACACTTATCAAGATATATATTTGGCTTATCTACTGATTTTAAGTGTGTGTGTGTGTGTGTATGTATCTGTGTGTGTAGGGATTGATTCAATGAAAAACTACAAGCATCGAGAATCCTCAAAAAAGCACATGCATTATATATACCTCATGCACATGGTTGTGCAACGTATTATATGCATTTAGTGAATGGTAGTTTGAGTAAAAAAATATATAATTAGTCAAACCAATTTAAGTTTTATATTAATTGAATACATTGGGTACAAAATAATAGAGGTGAAAAGCAATATTACAAAAGTGCGAGGACTAAACATGTCACGTAGTGAAATCTAGTTAGGAGGAGTATAAAAGGAAATTATCCTATCTCTCAACTCTCAACCGTATTTCAAAGGTGTAATTGAGATTAAATCATTCATTACAAGCAAAATTCAATTCTAAATGTTGTGATTCACCAAGATCTTGAATTCACAATTGTTTTGAGGGGGAGAGATAAAGTTTATAATAATTTTGAATTTGTAGTGTTTGTTGTAATTTTAGTTGTATTTCTAAGGGAGAGAAATGTTTTTCTACTTCTATAACTGTAATTTCTTCTGTGTCTCTAAAGATTTTGTATGATGTTCATAACTTGTATAATCATCATGAGGGGGAAAAAAGTTGAATTTCAAAGACAATTACAACAACTGTTGAGGATAATGCAGAAGAGTTAAAGCTAAAAGATGATATGCTGTTTTGATTGACCGAGGGGGAGAATAAAGATTATGATTCTAGGGGGAGATGATTGTTTCTGATAAGTGAAAAAAGAAGTTTAGAGAAGAAAAGATATGAAGATCAAAGAGACACTGAAAAATAATTTTAATTTGTAGACTCAGAGATCAGAGAAGAAGAGAATAGAAAAAGTTCGGAAGAATGTTTCTCAAGATTTGAAGATTTTTAGATTTTAATTAGGGCTGTAAACGAGACGAACGAGGGTATGTTCATGTTTGTTCGTTTAACTTTGGCCGAACAAATAAACGAAAACGAACATAAACGAACGGAAGATTTTCTGTTTGCGTTCGTTCGTTAAGGATTTGACTTTGTTCGTGTTCATTTATGTTCGTTCGTTTAATGGATAATCGGACATAAATAAACAATTGAGCCAATATAAACAAATACCATTGAACATAAACAAACTTGCTAAATAAAAACAAAACACATAACGCACGTAAATGAACATAAACGAACAACATTTTGTGAGTTTAAATATATTTATGTAACACTAATATATATATATATTAAATATAATATATTTGTTAAGAGTTATTATAAATGAACGAACGAACAATTGTAAATGAACATAAACGAACAAACATAAATGAACGAACGTAACAGGACGTTCACGAACATAAATGAACGAACGAAACCTCTGTTCATGTTCGTTCATTTAATTAAACAAACAAAATTTTGTGTTCATGTTCGTTCGTTTAATAATGAACGAACATAAACGAACGTCCCGCCAAATGGTTCGCTAACGGTTCGGTACGTTTACAGCCCTAATTTTTCTTTGTGATGCATTGGTTTGACTCAAACCGACTACATGATGCATTAAATGATCATGATGCAGAATCCTACTTTGCTGATACATTGTGATTTTACAATGTTTTTGATGTATAAAGTTTTTTCTGTGAAACCCATACACACACACACACACACACACACACACACACACACACACTAGTAGTGTACCCGCGCAAAGCGGCGGTGGCAAAAAATTTTTTTTTATCTGGCAAAATATTTGTTGAGTTGCATATTATTTTTCTAAAGACGATGGGAAAAGAAGATTGGATTCATAGATAAATGTCGTCCTTATATAGACATAGAACTAAAAAAAATTTCTGATATTATTTATGTTTTCCGATAAACATAATCAAATTTTGGCTAAATTGTTATTGAAAGTCGGTTAATGATAGTAAACAGACCATATAAAAAAATTTCTGTTTTTCAAAGTTTACATTGAATAACTGCAATGATGAATCTTCCAAATAAATTTGTCTCCACTTTTCAGCTTTTTATCTCTACAATCTGCATTGAAATCATTAAGAATAAAAGAAAGTCCGTAAACTAATAATGGTTCTGGACAAGGCATTCATCGTTGAATTCAATAGCACAATAAGCACAAACATGAGTAAAAACTCTCCCATGGACAGGGCATTCATCGTTGAATTCAATAGCAAACATTTGTAGCTCCTCAGCAAATCGAACAAGGGAACTCACTGCGGATAAAAAACGGACAATAACCGACTGCAACATTGAATATGTAAAACTAAAAAGATTAATCTCTGAAAAATGTAAAGAACCCGCAACAGCAATAACAGATATAGAGGAGCAAAAAGTTTGTTCTTTCGTTATTGCATTGGTGCCATGTCCAATAGGAGAAATCATTGTAACTGGGAACGGCTGATTGGAGTTCTTTTATTAAGTCTCCTGATAATCACTACAAAAAAATGGCCTTTAGCGACATAGTTAGCGACATTTTTAGCGACGTTTTTTTAGTCAGTGACATCTTTAGTGACATCAAAGGAGGTGTTGCTATAAATGCGTCGCAGATTTTAGTGACATCAAAAGACACATCGCTAAAATTTTTGACACCTTTAGCAACTTCTGGTAAAAGTGTCGCTATCTAGAATTATGTCACTATTGGTGTCATTGTATGTGTCGCTAATCTTTAATTATGTCACTAGTTGTGTTGTAATCTGTGTCACTACTATCGCATGTTGTTATTAGTTGAATCACGATTTGTGTCGCAATTTTTAAATGATGTTGCTAGTTGAGTTATTGTTTATGTCACTATTTTTGGATGATGTCGCTACTTAAGTAGCTATATGTGTCACTGTTAGTTAATGAAGGTTGTTGCTAATGACATTACTGTTTGTGTCACTGTTCTTAAATAATATTGCTAGTTGTGTTGCTATCTATGTCGCTATTATTGAATGTTGTCGCTAGTTGCATCACTATTTATGTTGCTATTGTTGAATGATGTCGCTAGTTGAATTGTTGTATGTCACCATGTGTGTCGCTATTATTAAATGATGTCGCTAATTGTGTTATTATTTGCATCACTGTTGCAACATGTGTCGCTATTTTTAAGTGGTGTCACTACTCATGTTACTATATTTGTCGCTATATTTGATTTATGTCACTATGTGTGTCGCTATTTAAGTCACTGGTTTTATATGATGTCGCTATTATTATTATTTTTAATACTATTGCTATTTTCTATCAAATTATCACAATTATATTTTATCAAAAACTAAAATTGAGAAAATCTATTTTTTATTTATTTCATCAAACTATATTATTAACAATTATTTAAAAAGTAGATTGTTTGTACTCAAAACAACAAAACCGTTTTATATCAACTACACTATATATCTATGCTCTTCTTGGGCAATACTGGAGAACGTCTAGAAGTCTTTCGGTTGCCCTTTGCATCTCTTCAGTCACCGTGCGTCGTAGATTTTCCTCCAACTCATCAATTCTTTGTGCTTGTTCCAATTGTGTAGCTTTGATGATTTCTTGTTCTTCTTGGTGTCGTTGTACCATCTCTCGTATACTATCCCATTCCGCATTACTAGAATTGTTGACAGAAGGTTCCTCATTGTTGTTGTGAAGAACAAAATCATCAACACTGGACCCCAATCCGTAGACTCTGCCATTTTTTGACCCAACAATGTCTAGCCATCTTGGTATGAGGCGTCCACGTTCCCGGATTGAGCATCGAGGTCCTCTGTACCATATTTATCGTTGTATCGTTCCTAACAATGAAAACAATTTACAAATTATAAAAAAGTTACAAAATAAACCATAACACATTACATGAATCCACTAGCATACATTCTTCATATATAACTTTAGCTTTCTATACCAGGCTTCAACCATAGTTTGCTATTGCAAATTAAACTATGAGTTATCTACTCGATCTTACACACTTTGTGCTTTTTATCATCATTCTTTACTGTTTGTGTAGTATCGTTAGTGTAGAAAAGAAGAAGTTGACAAAAAGTGGTATAATAATGTATGCTGATATCACTGTTCACTTGCTATAATCAATCTATATAATCTATATAATGTATGCTGATGTTAATTTAGTGATTATTTTGCTAGCAGGGCTTAGGGCATTTGCGGCTTTACACACACACACACACACACACACAAACACACACACACACACACACACACACATATATATATATATATATATATATATATATATATATATATATATATATATATATTTATAGGATCCAACATCTCATTTATTAAATCAAATAAAACACATAAATCAAGGAGATCATCCAAATAACTTAAAATAAGTAGATCAATCAAGTATAGAATAAGTTAGTTACCCATGTGTCTTGTGCTTCACTGTCCACAAAAGTGCTGTCTTTTCTCTTATGGGTCCGTTCAAACAGTTCAAAAGCAGTAGGTACTCTCTTTAGTTCCTTTTGCTGTGTGTGTATATATATATATACATGTCAATATACATATAAGCAAAATATTGAAGTACATAAGCAAATGATAATATAATAAAGTTTGTATACCAATCTTCTTCTATGCTCAGCATTTGAGATTGAACCACCAACATGCAAACGCTTATTTGCATGTCGAGCAACTTTCCCTCTATTTGATTTTTCAAGAAATTCCGGTAATTCCCACTTCCTACGTAGTGCCAACCAAACATTAAGATTCATAAATTCAGGCTTCTGTGTTGGAGATTGCTGCTTAATCCTGCACATAAAGCTTCGAAAGCTTTTTGATCCAACAATGTTGAACATGCGTCGAACTTCAAAATCAATCTTTGTGTCCCATTTGTACTTTCCCTGTTTGTTAAACAAATAAACAAAGTTCATAACGATAAACATAAAATTCGCATATAATGGAAAGAAAAAGAACAAGTTCAATGACAAATGACAGTATAAATATCTTAAGACACACGTATGCTTAATGTGTGTGTGTGTGTGTGTCTGTGTATATATATATATATACACACACACACACACACACACACACACACATATATATATATATATATATATATATATATATATATATATATATATATATATATATATATATATATATATATATATATATATATATATATACGGCTATATATTCACACACAGAAACTAATAAACAAATCCGAAGCTAAGGTGCTGCCTGGGCTGAAAGTAGAGAGTAATTATCTCGAAGGTACTCATATTTACAGGAGCACACAGACATATGCACACACAGAAACGCAACCAAACATTGCGGAACCACGATATGAGTTAACCGAAACAATGCTTAATATATATATTATATGCAAATTGCAAAATAAAGAAAATAGAAATCCAAACTGTGTAAATGCACCAGCAAAATAGCTAATCAAGCTACAAAAATGTAGTAAAAAAGTGCAAGTTTCTCGAGTACCCGGATAGGAAAAACAACAGAAGAAAAAGATGTATGACCTTGGCTAATTTGATTTGATTTAAACAAATATTGAAAATATTTCCTTTCCCATATTCAAACCAAGTGGCAGAATAGTTTTAAACTGCTTAGTGGTAACCAAAAACTACACAAATCCTTGGTAAAAAAAAAACTTAAAAACAAAAGCAAAATGAAGCGTTTTTAAAGCACCCAGCTAGGATAAGGGGGAAAAGCCTAAAAACAAAACAAATCTTACATTCAAGTCGATTTCTATATAATTAAAAACAAAAATAATCATTATTTACTACATAAAATCAAACCAATTATATAAATATAAACTTGAAAGTTCAAAATCCTAACCATCACTATCACTACTATACTGACATGGATTCTCAATTTAGATCAACAACGTTCATTTCATCAAAATTGGCATATAAGCAACATTTATGATCCACCATGGAAAGAACAATGGTTAATGTGACCATATGCTTTGTCTAAATTCATTACCCATTATGCAGGTGCATTCAAAGTAAAGAAGGAAACAGAATTTGCAGCAACAGTGGCAAAAAGAACATATTTCATCCAAAAAACTGTTCCTATATATCTAATTGCATGTTATCAGGCTGAATTACGACCAAACTATGTAAAAACAGGTCAACTAGGGTGGTCAACCTAACCCAACTCTTTTACACCTGTCCTAAGAATTACATGTTTTGGACCCATTACACAACCTATCCATCTTGCCCATTTTGTCACCTACATTATTTGGAAAAATTGTACGAATACATACCTGTAAGGCTGTAACCCTAAGTAAACGGAAACAAATTTCAATTATTCATGAAATAATTTTGACTATTTAGGAACCAAATCCTAGAATAATCCTAACCATCACTATCACTAAAAGCAGACAGAACTCAGGTCCTTTTTGAAACGCCAACATCTGATATAAACAGATAAGCGATAATAGATGTTGAAGAACAATATTATTAGATTACAACGAAATAGAAAATAACACTAAGCAAGTGGAGCACTGCTATTAATAATCTATGTGTGTTGTAGTTATTTGATATCTCTGTTATTTTTAAAATTATTTGACTATTTAGCCCCTAATAATTATGTATTCATAAGCTGATAAGCAGAGTTTATTACTGTGATTGCAATCCAAAATTCACAATTGCTGATTCCACAAATGAGAAATGAGATAACAGAGCAGGAACAGATTTGCAAAACATAAATACATATATTCATTACCTTAAATGCATCAAACCATATGTCTTTTTCATCTTGGGGAACGCTTGTCCATGTATCCCATTCTTGCGTGAGCCGCGATTTCCAAATGCGAGTGATGGTACTTGTCACACTATGAGAGGGGTTAAACCTACAAAGAAAACATGGTTTTTTTATATATATCGTTTTTTTACATATGTATATATGCAAACAAATACATAAGTGTATATGTAGTTTTTTTAATCTTACGCTTTTCCTTGAATTTTTAATACAACACGTCTATCTTCGTCATCGGGATGTGCATCAATGTCATTTACCTCTTCACTTGTCATCTAGATAGTCGAACAATGATTGAAGAAATTTCATTAGTATCAAATTACACATGCAAACTATGTTTATTTTTCTCTAGTTGATAGCAAGGTAGAGAGGCAAGAAGAAAATGACGAACAACAATGAACTTGATCAAATTGGTTTCTAAAATACTACAAGGCACATGCATTGAAGATGTATTCAAATATGAGATCTAAAGAGAACAGAAAAAGCCTTAAAGAAATCATCATCATCATTATCATAATCCTCCCCGTCATCATCATCATCTTCTTCTTCGATAACATCTTCATCATCTTCCGGTTGTACTTCCATTTGTTGTAGTTCCACTTCTTCCATGTCTACATCATCAAGTAAATGCTCAACTTCATTTATGTTCGTTCGTTTAATGGATAATCGGACATAAATAAACAATTGAGCCAATATAAACAAATACCATTGAACATAAACAAACTTGCTAAATAAAAACAAAACACATAACGCACATAAATGAACATAAACGAACAACATTTTGTGAGTTTAAATATATTTATGTAACACTAATATATATATATATATATATATATATATATATATATATATATATATATATATATATATATATATTAAATATAATATATTTGTTAAGAGTTTTTATAAATGAACGAACAAACAAATGTAAATGAACATAAACGAACAAACAAAAAAGAACGAACGTAACAGGACGTTCACGAACATAAATGAACGAACGAAACCTCTGTTCATGTTCGTTCATTTAATTAAACAAAAATTTTGTGTTCATGTTTGTTCGTTTAATAATGAACGAACATAAACGAACGTCCCGCCAAATGGTTCGCTAACGGTTCGGTTCGTTTACAGCCCTAATTTTTATTTGTGATGCATTGGTTTGACTCAAACCGACTACATGATGCATTAAATGATCATGATGCAGAATCCTACTTTGCTGATACATTGTGGTTTTACAATGTTTTTTGATGTATAAAGTTTTTTCTTTAAAACCCATATATATATATATTATATATTGAGGTTCTATGGGGCACCATATGCATTGGGAACCAAATTGGAACAAAAAACGCACAACTTATTAATTAAATATGCAATAAGGGTATAATGGGAACACTAAATAACTATTTTGATAAGAGTTACATATTTTAAAATTAATGTATATAATTAATCCGATTTTTGCACAAGGAAATAGCCAAAAATTAGCAAGATTTATTGGTGGTAATTGTTAGGATACTTTGAATCAATAGTTGACTTTCTCTTCCACTAAAAATTCCATGCGTCAGAGATCTTCCAATCTATCTAGCTCCGGTCATCTTCACCCCTGCGACTTCACCTAAACGTGCATTCCGACGAGTTCATATTGAGGGGCTACAATCTGCCCATTTACTTTGCAGCACACAGTAAGATCTCCAATCTCGTTTTGTATTGACATGGGATCTTCCAACAGCTTTGACGAACTGCATTCATCCGATAACAATGACTTGCAAATATCCGAGAAGATATTCTATCACGTATCAAGTTTATGCAATTTTATACACAATATGCAAAGGATTTACAGTATGCAAAGGATTTACACAAGAACTGTGGAAACAGAAAGTGATATGCAATTTTCTGATACATGATAGAATAGCAAACGTATCAAGAACAATGCACCACAGTTAATTCGAATTTTTTTATACACATGCACAGCTTATGCAATTTTATACACAATCACAGGTTATGCAATTTTCTGTTTCCACAGTTTCATCAGTTTTCATACTTCATGAATTTTCATCAATTTAATCATCGGATTATATCAGTTAAAATGCACAATGGATTTTCATCATCATTTCGCCGGTAAAATGCATACTGTGCATTTTACTATGTAAATTAAAAAGTGAATCTATCCCCAAAATATATATATGCACAATTTAGTCATTAACTATTTTTTTGGTGTTGTTTTGCATTTTACATGCATACTGGATTTATGTGGTGTTGTTTTGCATTTTACTATGTACTCCATACAGTGAATCCATCCTCAAAATATACATATGCACAATTCGGCCATCAACTATTTTTTTGGTTGATTCCATCAATCTTTATTTTTTCTAGTTTAAATGCATACTGGAAATGTGGTGTTGTTCATTCATTAAATTACCGTTTGGATTCATCAATATCACGTAACCGTTAAATGGGCCTTCGACTTGCAATGATGAATGTATTTTGTAGGCAATGACACTGCACACGAGGGTTGCGACAGCAATGAGTTCACTTCAACTGGTGGGTCTACCTACAGGAAGCCGAAGATTAATGACGGTGAAATTCCATTCAAAGGCAAGGTATAGGATTCATTGGACGAATGTATTTTTGCATACGAACAATATGCTGCCGAATGTGGTTTTGATACTCGAAAGTCAACCAAAAAAAGAAACCGTGATGGAGTGATAACATTGAAGGTGATAATATGTAACAAGTCCGGAGATAATAGTGTCGACAACGAATCTAGCTCCAATCAACGTTGCACGTCATCTGCACGCACCAGGTGTCCTGCATGCATGAGGTTCAGACTCCTCGTTGATCAACGGTATCAGGTATATCGGTTTACTCAGTTTCACACCATGAATTCGTTAAAGCTGAGGATAGGCATCTACTGAAATCGGCCGTAAGCTTGATTTTCAACAAAAATGCTTCATCCATAAGGCTGGAAATGTCAACATTGGTCCATGCAAATCCTATAACTTGCTTAAAGAGGTTCACGGTGGGTTTAACAATGTCAAAGCAACTCAGATGGATTTTAAGAATTTCAGGAGGGATATAAGGCTTTTCATCGGCGAAAATGATGCACAAATGTTTATTGACAAACTAAGGAAGAAACAGGACAATGACGATGGTTTCTCGATGCAGTACACATGCGATCAAAACGGGATATTACGCGGTGTATTCTGGGCGGATTACATTGCAAAGTGTAACTATGATGCATTTGGAGATGTAATATCTTTGGATGCCACTTATCGAACAAACCAGTGAGACCTCTTAACAATATTGATGAGCACAAACCTTTCTGTTTCATTTGTACCAAATACTTTATACTAATTTCTAACTATTATTATTCATTCTAAAAGGCATGATATGGTGTTGGTACCTTTCACCGGCATAAACAACCACAAAAAGTGTGTCACCTTTGGTGCGGGGTTGATAGCAGGGGAGGACTGTGCATCGTATAAGTGGCTTATACGGGCATTTCTCACAACATTTGGTAAGGAGCCAACCTTTGTTTTTACTGACCAAGACCCGGCAATCATACAGGTTTTTGATGATGTTTTTAAGACTGCCAAACATCGATTTTGCATGTGGCATATCACTAGTAAGCTCCAACAAAAGGTAAACAAACAATACCATGAATACTTTGAGCATTAATTATTATACCTATATTTACATGAACATCAATTTTGTGCATCCGTTGAATACAAATGTGCAAACAGATTGGTTCACGTCCGTGCAACGATGAGGAGTTCTTAGGGCGTTTCAATAGCATTGTTTGGAATAAGAGAATGAGAGCTAAGGATTTCGAAACAAGCTGGACGTCGTTGATGAGGGACTATAACTTCGAAGAACACAGTTGGTTTTGCGACTTATGGGACATGCGAGAAAAATGGATACCTTCTTTTTCGTACGATCTTCCATTGTCTGGTTTGATGCGGACAACTTCAAGGTCCGAAAGTGAAAATTCATTCTTTGGGCGTTTCACAAATGGTGACTCAACCCTTGTTGAGTTTTACGATCAATTTGAGACGGCAATGGACCACGACCAGGGTGAGAAACAGCGAACCAAGGACTTAAAGTCTTGGAACACCACACCTAAACTTAAAACGAAATTCAAATCCGAGCGTCAAGTTGCACAGTAGTTCACCAAATCAATTTTTTTGGATTATCAAGTCGAGATACACAACTTTGTAATGTCATGCATGGCGACTAATGACATTGAGGAAGACAATAAGGGGATGAAGGTATGCAAAGTACTTGACATAGAATCAAACATGGAGTTCGAGGTAAGCACACTTACTGTAATTATAATTTACGGTGTACAAATACATTAACGGTTTATGCACAGTTTAAACGGCGTGACCACTGAAATGCTTTTTGTAAAATACTGGTGTGTAGGTTATTGTGTCTCTGAATGAACGCATTGCGACCTGCAAATGCAAGATGTTCGAACGACTTGGGGTCTTATGTCGACATGTGTTATATGCATTCAGGCTATGTGGCGTTGATGAAATTCCGGATAGGTATGTTGTTAACCGATGGACAAAAGACGTGCTGCAAAAAATATTATCCATATCAGATAACAGACCAACATCATCAACATCACCCCGAAAGAAGGTTCATGAAATTAGCTCTTTGTTCTCAGACATAATCAATTACGTTGTACACAACGACGACGCAATAGATGGGGTGATAGAGTCACATAAAAAGATTCATGAAATTAGCTCTTTGAAATTAGCTCTTTGTTTGTTTGTTTTTTTTTTTTTTTGGTTTTTTCTCAAACTCTGATTGGCCATTGGTTTCTTTCGTTTGATTTTACTACTAGCGAGTCACACAACGAAGAAAGAAAAGAAAATAATAGAAAAGAGGAATTGAGGGGTATATTTGGTTTTTGCTCAAACTTTGATCGTCCATTCTTTATCAAAGTCAATGATTTTATGTCAACAATATTGATTTTGAAGGTTCAACAAGCAATTTTTATAGGTATGTGAATTTGAAGGTACGATCTTGTGATTTGACTAGAGTTCTTTGATTTTTTTTTCCGAGAAGATTGATATGTATCGATTTGACTTGTATATGTGTTATTCATTTGTTTTGATTGTATCTGTAGTTTTTTTTTCTCGAGAAAAAAAAATCGATAAGTATCTGTTGAGTTTGTATATATATTGATACTTATCGCTTTTTCCAATAAATCGATATGTATCAGTTAGTTCTTGTATTTGTTAAGCTTGTATCGGTTTGATATAAATGTATCAATGTTGTGTAAATAATTTCAGGTAAATGAATGTATCAAAGTTATGCAAGTAATGTATCTGTTGATGTATTTGATGGTTTATCAGTTGTGTAAATGATTGTATGGGTTGGTTGTAAATAATTTGTTTATGTATTTGTTGATTGTATCAATTGATGTATTCCGCTTTCTTCTTCTTCGATTTTAGATTATATAGAAACCAAATACGAAATTTTTTTAAATGAATTTGGAAAGTTTTAATTATTTAATGATGCTAATTAAGGAATATTGAATTAATCCGGTGTAGTGGAGCTATATGGTACAAGATTATATGGGTAATCAATATCGCTTCTCACATTTTCTCTCTTTAAGATCATTCTCACCCGAACCAAAGTATGTGTGTGTGTGTGTGTCTATATATATATATATATATATATATATATATATATATATATATATATATATATATATATATATATATATATATATATATATATCTGTGTGTGTGTGTGTTTAAAAAGGTACCCATGAGAATTGAGTGTAATAATGGTACCCTTTCAAAGCCACAAGATTAAAAAAAATTAGGGTTGTGATCAAAAGTGAATAAACACTACAACAAAACGAGCCTATTGCAAGCTTGGCAAAATGTTGCATTAAGCCTGCAAAAAGTTGCATTATGCCTAAAGCAACCTTTTAGCAAGAGTTGCATTAGCCATTAGGTTTAAAGTAACTTTTTTGGTAGATATGCAACTTTTTTTGAAAGAGTTGCATTAATCATAGAAATGCAACCTTTTTAAAATGCAACCTTTTTACAAGCAAATGCAACCTCTTTTACATCAAATGCAACCTTTTTCAAACTCAAATGCAACCTTTTTATTTTCAAATGCAACCTTTTCACATTAAAATACAACTATTTTTAAACTCAAATGCAACCTTTTTATGCTCAAATACAATCTTTTTTACATTCAAATGCAACTTTTTTTATTTTTAAATGCAACATTTATGAATTTAGTTACAAAAAGTACAACTTTTTCATACACGAATACAATTAATAAGCATCACTAAATCAAAAAATGTCGATTACAACAATTAAAATGTATTAAAATCGTTCACCAATTACACAATAATCTCAAAACACAATATTCCATATAATAATTGTTAATTATAATGACAAAAGGTATCTAATTCCTCCAAAAGAACACCAGTCTTCGTATATATATCGATATCCCAAAACAAAGTTGTCTGTCACACAGAAATAATAATAAGTAACTAACTCAAACCAAAATAATTAAATTGATGAAATAATTATACTTCTCATGATCGTGAGGATATCATACCTTGAACCAAACATAGACGATAACTTATACTTCAGAACCTGCAAAAGCACCCACCAGTGCTATAAGTACCTCTTGTTATAAGTACCTCTTGTTAATTAATTATGCTTAAAGAAAATTTGCTACTTGACAAAATGTAGATATAAAAACTTAAATATAGCAAAAGATGGGTCACTGAAACTCAATGATAGTTTCACTGACCACACAGAAAGAAAGATCACAAAACGAAACACCTTATTTGACCTTCGAGATGGCTTCAAAAGGAAAGGTGAATTTCTTTCTATTGGCCAGCCAAGTTTAAGACAACTACGGGACCTGAAAAAAAATTGGAGTCAGCATGAATGAATATAAATATCAATCATCATAAAGAACGTATTTAGAAAAAACAAATCAGGCGCACCTCCTTTTTTTAGATGCAATGGTATTTTCGTATTAATAGCGATCATTCATAACACTTATTAAATGATCATTCACAACACTTAATTGATCATTCACAACACTTATTTGATCATTCATAATTCTTCAACACTTATTGATCAATCACAACACTTATTTGATCATTCATAACACATATTTGATCATTCACAAGAATTATTTGACTATTTACAATTCTTCAACATTTATTTGATCATTCACAACACATATTTGATCATTCATAAAAATTATTTAACCATTCACAATACTTACTTGATCATTTATCAGACTAATTCAATTGTTATTTGACCAATTATTTGACAATTTATCATTGTATATTGATAATTTGACCATTCGTCCTGATGTTATATGATCATTCACAATACTTATAAAATGATCATTCACAATACTTTATTGATCAGATAAGTGTTGTGAATGATCAAAAAAATATTTGAATGATCAAATAAATATTGTGAATGGTCAAATAGTTCATGTGAATGATTAAATAAGTGTTGTGAGATCAAATAAATATTGTGAATGGTCAAATAATTCTTGCGAATGATCAAATAAATGTTGTGAATGATCAAATAAGTGTAAAAGACAATCAATAAGTGTTGAAAAATTGTGAATGGTCAAATAAGTGTTGTGAATGATCAATTAAGTGTAGAAGAATTGTAAATTCTTGTAATGATCAAATTAGTGTTGTGAATGATCAAATAAATGTTGTAAATGAACAATTAAGTACTGTGAATGATCAATTAAGTTTTGTGAATGATCCTTTTATTAGTGTTGTGAATGACAATTTTATAAGTGTTGTGAACGAAGTGTTGTGAATAGACCTAACAATATGTGTAATCGTGTCGTGTATCGTGTCAGACACGAATTTTATACGACACTAATTTGTAATACACAAACACGACACGAATTATAAAACGTGTCTAGATATGAAACACGAACACGACACACAAAAAATTTCAGGTGACACGACACACATAAAACACGTGTCGCACGACAACACGAATTTATACACGAATTTAATTTAAAACATATATAATTATAAATCCAAAACGTGATAACCCAAGTATCGAACAACACATCAAAAGCATTTAAAGCCATTATATATTAATGCCCGTAACCAAAGCCGAACTTTTGACCGAACTAGACTCCTTATTGATATCCAAATTGACAATTTCATTTATCACATATCAATGTGAGAGACAAACCCAATTTTTTTCAAATATTTCAAATTAAGTGGGACCCAAATTTTTTTAGAGATCTTGAAACCCTAGTTTATACTTGTCTTATACGTGTCTTATGTGTGTCATCATGTAACATGATATGTATACGTGTCTTACACATGTTTATACACGTAAATTCGTGTTTTACTTGCATAAGACACGAAACACGAATTTTAAATTCGTGTCGACATGAATTTACACGAAACACGAATTTACAAAACTCATATACAGAAACTCGTGTCGTATACGTGTCGTGTACCAAATTGCCAGGTCTAGTTGTGAATGAGATCATTTTATAGGTTTTGTGAATGATCGTTGTTATTACGAAAATACATTTACATCATGAGGGGTTGTTAGGCACAAAAAGGCCTCAGTCAAACCTGTTCTACATCTGAGGGGGAGATTTATAATCAAACCTGTTGATGCATTTGAAGGTTGAATTTAAGACCTGTTACATGCCTTATTGAAACCTGAAAATGATTTGCAATATCAGTCTAAAGCTGTTCTATATGTTGCATGTGTTGCAACTAAGACAGTTTGTCCAAGCTGCTCTGTCTGCTGAACAGGCTGGACATAAACTGTCTATGCTGCTCTACACTGTTGAGCAGCTTGGGCAATTTTAAAGTGTTCTGTTCTTTGTGAACAGAACCTGTTCTTTGTGAACAGGCTAAACACTTTATGGAATTTGTTTCCAAGTCATCATGTATTGTTTTTGACTACAAGATCAGTTTACAAAGTCGAAGACAAAGTGGAAAACAGAACTGCTCAGCCTGCCCACGCTGTTCTGTAACATGAAGACAAAAGGTTATTTGAAAAAGGGTGACAGACCTTTTTCTTATATCAAAATAGGCCTTTACAAGGAAGAAAGACGCAAAGTTGACATTCCTAAATTTTTAAAGGCAATGCAACAGTAGACAAAGTAAAAAGACAAAAGTTCTGCACATGTGAAGACAAGTCTGCTTTTCAGAAAAGTGCAGAAAAGGTTATGTTGTCTTTTCAACAAGACTTTCCTTTTCATTCCGTCCAATGAAGATGTTTCTCTTAGATCCTCTAAGTGAGTATAAAAGGAAGCTTCTAAGGTCAGAAAGAAGTGTGAAGAAAGCTAAGTGCTGAAACCCAAGAGTGAACGAGCAAGTGTGTTTTCATGCATGCAAGCCTGCTTGTGTAATACAGTTTCTTTGTGTCTAAGCTGTCCTACATAAGCTGTCCCTCTGAGTCTTGTAAACACAGTGAGTGCTTCTTAGTGAGTGTATTCATTGTATACTAGTTTGAGTCTGTCTTAGACTAGTAATCATACTGTTGTATCTGTCATCTCAGCTTGAACTATTCCGCATTCAAGCTTGTTTGTAATTAACAAATTGTTGATAATACATACAAACATTGAGAAAATAGTGTGTAGTTTTTAAATAGCTGTATTCACCCCCCCCCCCCCCCTCTACAGCTTATAACTATATACTTTGGGAACCTCTCGGGACCTACAGGGGTTCGTTGGGTACGCATGCTTTGACTTGTTACGCTGTGAAATCCATATATATATATATATATATATATATATATATATATATATATATATATATATATATATAGGGAGGTTCAATGGAAAACCAACATGCATCGGAAAACCTTGGAAAACCTCCATGCACCACCACAAATGCATCAAATTCCCCGAGTGATGCACCAAATTCCCGCGTGATGCACCAAATTCCAGTGTGATGCATCGGCTTTCTGCGAGATGCATCACCCGATCCAATGGCTATAAAGTGGTTCCCTGTTTTTCCGATGCATATAGGTTTTCCATTGAACTCACCCCTATATATATATAGTCTTAGGTTATCGTGAGAAACTAAATATATCATGAGAATTGTGAGAAACACTATCATTCACTAATTTTGTATATTGATTTACTAATTTTGTACATTGATTAAGTTATCTTTGAATTTGTGATTCATTATTTATAAATTCAAAAATTAATGAATTAATGTAATAAAGTAATGAATGGTTGACTTATTTTATTCAAAATTTATTATTCATTATTTATATATTTAAAAATAGTGAATATGAAAAAAAATGAATTACGATGTTTTTCTCACACTTATCAAGATATATATTTGGCTTATCTACTGATTTTAAGTGTGTGTGTGTGTGTGTATGTATCTGTGTGTGTAGGGATTGATTCAATGAAAAACTACAAGCATCGAGAATCCTCAAAAAAGCACATGCATTATATATACCTCATGCACATGGTTGTGCAACGTATTATATGCATTTAGTGAATGGTAGTTTGAGTAAAAAAATATATAATTAGTCAAACCAATTTAAGTTTTATATTAATTGAATACATTGGGTACAAAATAATAGAGGTGAAAAGCAATATTACAAAAGTGCGAGGACTAAACATGTCACGTAGTGAAATCTAGTTAGGAGGAGTATAAAAGGAAATTATCCTATCTCTCAACTCTCAACCGTATTTCAAAGGTGTAATTGAGATTAAATCATTCATTACAAGCAAAATTCAATTCTAAATGTTGTGATTCACCAAGATCTTGAATTCACAATTGTTTTGAGGGGGAGAGATAAAGTTTATAATAATTTTGAATTTGTAGTGTTTGTTGTAATTTTAGTTGTATTTCTAAGGGAGAGAAATGTTTTTCTACTTCTATAACTGTAATTTCTTCTGTGTCTCTAAAGATTTTGTATGATGTTCATAACTTGTATAATCATCATGAGGGGGAAAAAAGTTGAATTTCAAAGACAATTACAACAACTGTTGAGGATAATGCAGAAGAGTTAAAGCTAAAAGATGATATGCTGTTTTGATTGACCGAGGGGGAGAATAAAGATTATGATTCTAGGGGGAGATGATTGTTTCTGATAAGTGAAAAAAGAAGTTTAGAGAAGAAAAGATATGAAGATCAAAGAGACACTGAAAAATAATTTTAATTTGTAGACTCAGAGATCAGAGAAGAAGAGAATAGAAAAAGTTCGGAAGAATGTTTCTCAAGATTTGAAGATTTTTAGATTTTAATTAGGGCTGTAAACGAGACGAACGAGGGTATGTTCATGTTTGTTCGTTTAACTTTGGCGGAACAAATAAACGAAAACAAACATAAACGAACGAAAGATTTTCTATTTGCGTTCGTTCGTTAAGGATTTGACTTTGTTCGTGTTCATTTATGTTCGTTCGTTTAATGGATAATCGGACATAAATAAACAATTGAGCCAATATAAACAAATACCATTGAACATAAACAAACTTGCTAAATAAAAACAAAACACATAACGCACGTAAATGAACATAAACGAACAACATTTTGTGAGTTTAAATATATTTATGTAACACTAATATATATATATATATTAAATATAATATATTTGTTAAGAGTTATTATAAATGAACGAACGAACAATTGTAAATGAACATAAACGAACAAACATAAATGAACGAACGTAACAGGACGTTCACGAACATAAATGAACGAACGAAACCTCTGTTCATGTTCGTTCATTTAATTAAACAAACAAAATTTTGTGTTCATGTTCGTTCGTTTAATAATGAACGAACATAAACGAACGTCCCGCCAAATGGTTCGCTAACGGTTCGGTACGTTTACAGCCCTAATTTTTCTTTGTGATGCATTGGTTTGACTCAAACCGACTACATGATGCATTAAATGATCATGATGCGAAATCCTACTTTGCTGATACATTGTGATTTTACAATGTTTTTGATGTATAAAGTTTTTTCTGTGAAACCCATATATATATACACACACACACACACACACACACACACTAGTAGTGTACCCGCGCAAAGCGGCGGTGGCAAAAAATTTTTTTTTATCTGGCAAAATATTTGTTGAGTTGCATATTATTTTTCTAAAGACGATGGGAAAAGAAGATTGGATTCATAGATAAATGTCGTCCTTATATAGACATAGAACTAAAAAAAATTTCTGATATTATTTATGTTTTCCGATAAACATAATCAAATTTTGGCTAAATTGTTATTGAAAGTCGGTTAATGATAGTAAACAGACCATATAAAAAAAATTCTGTTTTTCAAATTTTACATTGAATAACTGCAATGATGAATCTTCCAAATAAATTTGTCTCCACTTTTCAGCTTTTTATCTCTACAATCTGCATTGAAATCATTAAGAATAAAAGAAAGTCCGTAAACTAATAATGGTTCTGGACAAGGCATTCATCGTTGAATTCAATATCACAATAAGCACAAACATGAGTAAAAACTCTCCCATGGACAGGGCATTCATCGTTGAATTCAATAGCAAACATTTGTAGCTCCTCAGCAAATCGAACAAGGGAACTCACTGCGGATAAAAAACGGACAATAACCGACTGCAACATTGAATATGTAAAACTAAAAAGATTAATCTCTGAAAAATGTAAAGAACCCGCAACAGCAATAACAGATATAGAGGAGCAAAAAGTTTGTTCTTTCGTTATTGCATTGGTGCCATGTCCAATAGGAGAAATCATTGTAACTGGGAACGACTGATTGGAGTTCTTTTATTAAGTCTCCTGATAATCACTACAAAAAAATGGCCTTTAGCGACATAGTCAGCGACATTTTTAGCAACGTTTTTTTAGTCAGCGACATCTTTAGTGACATCAAAGGAGGTGTTGCTATAAATGCGTCGCAGATTTTAGTGACATCAAAAGACACGTCGCTAAAATTTTTGACACCTTTAGCAACTTCTGGTAAAAGTGTCGCTATCTAGAATTATGTCACTATTGGTGTCATTGTATGTGTCGCTAATCTTTAATTATGTCACTAGTTGTGTTGTAATCTGTGTCACTACTATCGCATGTTGTTATTAGTTGAATCACGATTTGTGTCGCAATTTTTAAATGATGTTGCTAGTTGAGTTATTGTTTATGTCACTATTTTTGAATGATGTCGCTACTTAAGTAGCTATATGTGTCACTGTTAATGAAGGTTGTTGCTAATGACATTACTGTTTGTGTCACTGTTCTTAAATAATATTGCTAGTTGTGTTGCTATCTATGTCGCTATTATTGAATGTTGTCGCTAGTTGCATCACTATTTATGTTGCTATTGTTGAATGATGTCGCTAGTTGAATTGTTGTATGTCACCATGTGTGTCGCTATTATTAAATGATGTCGCTAATTGTGTTATTATTTGCATCACTGTTGCAACATGTGTCGCTATTTTTAAGTGGTGTCACTACTCATGTTACTATATTTGTCGCTATATTTGATTTATGTCACTATGTGTGTCGCTATTTAAGTCACTGGTTTTATATGATGTCGCTATTATTATTATTTTTAATACTATTGCTAGTTTCTATCAAATTATCACAATTATATTTTATCAAAAACTAAAATTGAGAAAATCTATTTTTTATTTATTTCATCAAACTATATTATTAACAATTATTTAAAAAGTAGATTGTTTGTACTCAAAACAACAAAACCGTTTTATATCAACTACACTATATATCTATGCTCTTCTTGGGCAATACTGGAGAACGTCTAGAAGTCTTTCGGTTGCCCTTTGCATCTCTTCAGTCACCGTGCGTCGTAGATTTTCCTCCAACTCATCAATTCTTTGTGCTTGTTCCAATTGTGTAGCTTTGATGATTTCTTGTTCTTCTTGTTGTCGTTGTACCATCTCTCGTATACTATCCCATTCCGCATTACTAGAATTGTTGACAGAAGGTTCCTCATTGTTGTTGTGAAGAACAAAATCATCAACACTGGACCCCAATCCGTAGACTCTGCCATTTTTTGACCCAACAATGTCTAGCCATCTTGGGTATGAGGCGTCCACGTTCCCGGATTGAGCATCGAGGTCCTCTGTACCATATTTATCGTTGTATCGTTCCTAACAATGAAAACAATTTACAAATTATAAAAAAGTTACAAAATAAACCATAACACATTACATGAATCCACTAGCATACATTCTTCATATATAACTTTAGCTTTCTATACCAGGCTTCAACCATAGTTTGCTATTGCAAATTAAACTATGAGTTATCTACTCGATCTTACACACTTTGTGCTTTTTATCATCATTCTTTACTGTTTGTGTAGTATCGTTAGTGTAGAAAAGAAGAAGTTGACAAAAAGTGGTATAATAATGTATGCTGATATCACTGTTCACTTGCTATAATCAATCTATATAATCTATATAATGTATGCTGATGTTAATTTAGTGATTATTTTGCTAGCAGGGCTTAGGGCATTTGCGGCTTTACACACACACACACACACACACACAAACACACACACACACACACACACACACATATATATATATATATATATATATATATATATATATATATATATATATATATATTTATAGGATCCAACATCTCATTTATTAAATCAAATAAAACACATAAATCAAGGAGATCATCCAAATAACTTAAAATAAGTAGATCAATCAAGTATAGAATAAGTTAGTTACCCATGTGTCTTGTGCTTCACTGTCCACAAAAGTGCTGTCTTTTCTCTTATGGGTCCGTTCAAACAGTTCAAAAGCAGTAGGTACTCTCTTTAGTTCCTTTTGCTGTGTGTGTATATATATATATACATGTTAATATACATATAAGCAAAATATTGAAGTACATAAGCAAATGATAATGTAATAAAGTTTGTATACCAATCTTCTTCTATGCTCAGCATTTGAGATTGAACCACCAACATGCAAACGCTTATTTGCATGTCAAGCAACTTTTGCTCTATTCGATTTTTCATGAAATTCTGGTAATTCCCACTTCCTACGCAGTGCCAACCAAACATTAAGATTCATAAATTCAGGCTTCTGTGTTGGAGATTGTTGCTTAATCCTGCACATAAAGCTTCGAAAGCTTTTTGATCCAACAATGTTGAACATGCGTCGAACTTCAAAATCAATCTTTGTGTCCCATTTGTACTTTCCCTGTTTGTTAAACAAATAAACAAAGTTCATAATGATAAACATAAAATTCGCATATAATGGAAAGAAAAAGAACAAGTTCAATGACAAATGACACTATAAATATCTTAAGACACACGTATGCTTAATATGTGTGTGTGTGTGTGTGTACACACACACACACACACACACACACACACATATATATATATATATATATATATATATATATATATATATATATATATATATATACACGGCTATATATTCACACACAGAAACTAATAAACAAATCCGAAGCTAAGGTGCTGCCTGGGCTGAAAGTAGAGAGTAATTATCTCGAAGGTACTCATATTTACAGGAGCACACAGACATATGCACACACAGAAACGCAACCAAACATTGCGGAACCACGATATGAGTTAACCGAAACAATGCTTAATATATATATTATATGCAAATTGCAAAATAAAGAAAATAGAAATCCATACTGTGTAAATGCACCCGCAAAATAGCTAATCAAGCTACAAAAATGTAGTAAAAAAGTGCAAGTTTCTCGAGTACCCGGATAGGAAAAACAACAGAAGAAAAAGATGTATGACCTTGGCTAATTTGATTTGATTTAAACAAATATTGAAAATATTTCCTTTCCCATATTCAAACCAAGTGGCAGAATAGTTTTAAACTGCTTAGTGGTAACCAAAAACTACACAAATCCTTGGTAAAAAAAAAAAACTTAAAAACAAAAGCAAAATGAAGCGTTTTTAAAGCACCCAGCTAGGATAAGGGGGAAAAGCCTAAAAACAAAACAAATCTTACATTCAAGTCGATTTCTATATAATTAAAAACAAAAATAATCATTATTTACTACATAAAATCAAACCAATTATATAAATATAAACTTGAAAGTTCAAAATCCTAACCATCACTATCACTACTATACTGACATGGATTCTCAATTTAGATCAACAACGTTCATTTCATCAAAATTGGCATATTAGCAACATTTATGATCCACCATGGAAAGAACAATGGTTAATGTGACCATATGCTTTGTCTAAATTCATTACCCATTATGCAGGTGCATTCAAAGTAAAGAAGGAAACAGAATTTGCAGCAACAGTGGCAAAAAGAACATATTTCATCCAAAAAACTGTTCCTATATATCTAATTGCATGTTATCAGGCTGAATTACGACCAAACTATGTAAAAACAGGTCAACTAGGGTGGTCAACCTAACCCAACTCTTTTACACCTGTCCTAAGAATTACATGTTTTGGACCCATTACACAACCTATCCATCTTGCCCATTTTGTCACCTACATTATTTGGAAAAATTGTACGAATACATACCTGTAAGGCTGTAACCCTAAGTAAACGGAAACAAATTTCAATTATTCATGAAATAATTTTGACTATTTAGGAACCAAATCCTAGAATAATCCTAACCATCACTATCACTAAAAGCAGACAGAACTCAGGTCCTTTTTGAAAACGCCAACATCTGATATAAACAGATAAGTGATAATAGATGTTGAAGAACAATATTATTAGATTACAACGAAATAGAAAATAACACTAAGCAAGTGGAGCACTGCTATTAATAATCCATGTGTGTTGTAGTTATTTGATATCTCTGTTATTTTTATAATTATTTGACTATTTAGCCCCTAATAATTATATATTCATAAGCTGATAAGCAGAGTTTATTACTGTGATTGCAATCCAAAATTCACAATTGCTGATTCCAGAAATGAGAAATGAGATAACAGAGCAGGAACAGATTTGCAAAACATAAATACATATATTCATTACCTTAAATGCATCAAACCATATGTCTTTTTCATCTTGGGGAACGCTTGTCCATGTATCCCATTCTTGCGTGAGCCGCGATTTCCAAATGCGAGTGATGGTACTTGTCACACTATGAGAGGGGTTAAACCTACAAAGAAAACATGGTTTTTTTATATATATCGTTTTTTTACATATGTATATATGCAAACAAATACATAAGTGTATATGTAGTTTTTTTAATCTTACGCTTTTCCTTGAATTTTTAATACAACACGTCTATCTTCGTCATCGGGATGTGCATCAATGTCATTTACCTCTTCACTTGTCATCTAGATAGTCGAACAATGATTGAAGAAATTTCATTAGTATCAAATTACACATGCAAACTATGTTTATTTTTCTCTAGTTGATAGCAAGGTAGAGAGGCAAGAAGAAAATGATGAACAACAATGAACTTGATCAAATTGGTTTCTAAAATACTACAAGGCACATGCATTGAAGATGTATTCAAATATGAGATCTAAAGAGAACAGAAAAAGCCTAAAAGAAATCATCATCATCATTATCATAATCCTCCCCGTCATCATCATCATCTTCTTCTTCCATAACATCTTCATCATCTTCCGGTTGTACTTCCATTTGTTGTAGTTCCACTTCTTCCATGTATACATCATCAAGTAAATGCTCAACTTCATTTATGTTCGTTCGTTTAATGGATAATCGGACATAAATAAACAATTGAGCCAATATAAACAAATACCATTGAACATAAACAAACTTGCTAAATAAAAACAAAACACATAACGCACATAAATGAACATAAACGAACAACATTTTGTGAGTTTAAATATATTTATGTAACACTAATATATATATATATATATATATATATATATATATATATATATATATATATATATATATATATATTAAATATAATATATTTGTTAAGAGTTTTTATAAATGAACGAACAAACAAATGTAAATGAACATAAACGAACAAACATAAATGAACGAACGTAACAGGACGTTCACGAACATAAATGAACGAACGAAACCTCTGTTCATGTTCGTTCATTTAATTAAACAAAAATTTTGTGTTCATGTATGTTCGTTTAATAATGAACGAACATAAACGAACGTCCCGCCAAATGGTTCGCTAACGGTTCGGTTCGTTTACAGCCCTAATTTTTATTTGTGATGCATTGGTTTGACTCAAACCGACTACATGATGCAGAATCCTACTTTGCTGATACATTGGTTTTACAATGTTTTTTGATGTATAAAGTTTTTTCTTTAAAACCCATATATATATATATATATATATATATATATATATATATATATATATATATATATATATATATATATATATATATATATATATATATATATAGAGGTTCTATGGGGCACCATATGCATTGGGAACCAAATTGGAACCAAAAACGCACAACTTATTAATTAAATATGCAATAAGGGTATAATGGGAACACTAAATAACTATTTTGATAAGAGTTACATATTTTAAAATTTACGTATGTAATTAATCCGATTTTTGCACAAGGAAATAGCCAAAAATTAGCAAGATTTATTGGTGGTAATTGTTAGGATACTTTGAATCAATAGTTGAATTTCTCTTCCACTAAAAATTCCATGCGCCGGAGATCTTCCAATCTATCTAGCTCCGGTCATCTTCACCCCTGCGACTTCACCTAAACGTGCATTCCGACGAGTTCATATTGAGGGGCTACAATTTGCCCATTTACTTTGCAGCACACAGTAAGATCTCCAATCTCGTTTTGTATTGACATGGGATCTTCCAACAGCTTTGACGAACTGCATTCATCCGAGAACAATGACTTGCAAATATCCGAGAAGATATTCTATCACGTATCAAGTTTATGCAATTTTATACACAATATGCAAAGGATTTACAGTATGCAAAGGATTTACACAAGAACTGTAACAACCTAATTTTGATCTAGTCATAAATTCAGTAATATTTTGAACCGATAATGTAATAATGTTGAATTATTTGAATTATAATTTAATTAATAATGAAATATTAATTAAATTATATAAATATTTAATTTATGAATTAATTATTAAAGAAAAATAAAAGAGATATAATATACAAAAATAAAAGTGAGTTAGCTAGCAAATATAACTAGAAGACGTATATAAACGAGAATTATATTCACAAATCTGATTTGCACTCTCTCTCTCTAACTCTCTCTCTCTAAACTCTCTCTCTAGCTTTCTCTCTAACTTCTCTCTAGAAATTCTCCTAAACCGACCGTCCGATTATCAAGATATATATACCGTTAGGAAGATCTCGGCGAATACTACACGAATATACCAATTCCTGCGTGAATTCAGACGAATTGAGGTAAGATTTTTGTATTTTTACGTTTTATATATATACGGTATTCTCGAATCTATTAAATTTTATGATATTTGAAGCTATTTTTATCAAAATTAACTAGAATAAGATTAAGATAATCAAACATAGGCTTAATATTGATTATATATGTGATTTATGCCTTAGAAATTCATGGTTTAGAGTTGCAAATATGATCAGATTCGAGAACATTATAATCAGATTCGAAAATGCATAGATCAAACTCGAGAGATCTATGAACAGACTCGAATTGTATAGTTTCGAGTCTATGAATTCGAATCTGTTCTTTTTCCCCTAGACTCGAGAGTGACTTCGATTCTATACGTATATTTCGAGTCTATGCATAGTTCGAACCTAATCCCCATGTGTGTGTGTCTCGAATCTATCCATTAGATTCGAAGGGGTCCCATTTCGAATCTGACCATCCATATATGAACTTAATTTGCTCGAATCTAGCTAGTTAAACTCGAAGTGTGTATGTGTTTCGAATCTATTCTTTAGATTCGAATGAGCTTATTTCGAATCTATGTCATTTCGAATTTATGGTATCCGAATCTGCACCCCATTCGAATCTGATGCCTTTAATTCAAAATCTAAGATGATATATGAGCTAACAAATTATCAGAATCAGATAAAATAAAGATTTTAACGACTAAAGAAAAGATGATAATGATATGATATTGATATGGTATATTATGATAATTCTGGACAGGTTCAGTGAAATTCTGAACATTTAGACAAAGATTTTAAAAGATTTAAAGCGGGTCAGAGACTTGATTTGACAGAGAACAGATTGATAAAATTCTGAGATAACTCAGGTGGCAGATTCATATATCTGTTTGACCAAGACCCAACACTGTGAGTTATAGATATTCAAATTGAACATGCAAAGATCCGTTTGAGATATATTGATGCTGTTACATTATTTGACATTCATTTATCAGCTGGATTGAGACCTGTGCACACCATGGATGGGTGTTGCCCAGTGAATCATGATAGCTATTTGCTTATCATTTCATATTGCATTTATTAGCGCTTCAGACTTTGCTTTATGATTCGTTGCTATCATGACTTCTAAGACTTATGCTTACTACATTGATCAGATTTGATAAGATTTATTCAGCTTGACTAGCCCTTATGGTCTATTGTTCTAGACCCGGCTATTCCACCAGTTCTCACGAACTTGGTAATGACCTCCGATGTTCGGCCATGTTGACCTACTGGTAGCTAGCCCAGTATGTGGCTGATCCCCACGATATAAGCGTGAGTGTGGTTTGAACATCATCCGATCTTAAGATACTATATCTCAATCATGATGAGGGCTGTAGCGGCAGCCAAGACTTATCACGCTTAGAATTATGACTCCGCTTGACACGCATGTTAATATTGAAAATCTATAAACTCACTAAGCTTTGCTTACAGATGTTGCTTTAATATTTTACAGGAAAAAGCAAAGGAAAGTCACCTGCCGGACTTAGTTCTTAGGTCTTACACGATCAAGACAGAAGTATCATAGACCTCTACTCAACAATTTCATTTTGGTACTAATTGGATGATGAGATTGTGGTGATCTGGGTAGATTTATTTTGATAATATGATGACATGAATTAGATTAGACTTGTGCCCTTTATAAGTTTAATTTGAAAACCGTAACTGTATTAAACTTAAATCCTAATATTTTGTACTGTAATTTTTAATTTCCGCAATTAATTACTCTATCTTAGTTATGGTTGATATCGTATTGCATGATGTGGGACCTAGACTGGTGAGAACTGCCCCGTAAGGGGTGGTCTTCACAAGAACTGTGGAAACAGAAAGTGATATGCAATTTTCTGATACATGATAGAATAGCAAACGTATCAAGAACAATGCACCACAGTTAATTCGAATTTTTTTATACACATGCACAGCTTATGCAATTTTATACACAATCACAGGTTATGCAATTTTCTGTTTCCACAGTTTAATCAGTTTTCATAATTCATGGAATTTCATCAATTTAATCATCGGATTATATCAGTTAAAATGCACAATGGATTTTCATCATCATTTCGCCGGTAAAATGCATACTGTGCATTTTACTATGTAAATTAAAAAATGAATCTATCCCCAAAATATATATATGCACAATTTAGTCATTAACTATTTTTTTGGTGTTGTTTTGCATTTTACATGCATACTGGATTTATGTGGTGTTGTTTTGCATTTTACTATGTACTCCATACAGTGAATCCATCCTCAAAATATACATATGCACAATTCGGCCATTAACTATTTTTTTGGTTGATTCCATCAATCTTTATTTTTTCTAGTTTAAATGCATACTGGAAATGTGGTGTTGTTCATTCATTAAATTACCGTTTGGATTCATCAATATCACGTAACCGTTAAATGGGTCTTCGACTTGCAATGATGAATGTATTTTGTAGGCAATGACACTGCACACGAGGGTTGCGACAGCAATGAGTTCACTTCACCTGGTGGGTCTACCTACAGGAAGCCCAAGATTAATGACGGTGAAATTCCATTCAAAGGCAAGGTATAGGATTCATTGGACGAAGGTATTTTTGCATATGAACAATATGCTGCCGAATGTGGTTTTGATACTCGAAAGTCAACCAAAAAAAGAAACCGTGATGGAGTGATAACATTGAAGGTGATAATATGTAACAAGTCCGGAGATAATAGCGTCGACAACGAATCTAGCTCCAATCAACGTTGCACGTCATCTACACGCACCACGTGTCCTGCATGCATGAGGTTCAGATTCCTCGGTGATCAACGGTATCAGGTATATCGGTTTACTCAGTTTCACCACCATGAATTCGTTAAAGCTGAGGATAGGCATCTACTGAAATCGGCCGTAAGCTCGATTTTCAACAAAAATGCTTCATCCATAAGGCTGGAAATGTCAACATTGGTCCATGCAAATCCTATAACTTGCTTAAAGAGGTTCACGGTGGGTTTAACAATGTCAATGCAACTCAGATGGATTTTAAGAATTTCAGGAGGGATATAAGGCTTTTCATCGGCGAAAATGATGCACAAATGTTTATTGACAAACTAAGGAAGAAACAGGACAATGACGATGGTTTCTCGATGCAGTACACATGCGATCAAAACGGGATATTACGCGGTGTATTCTGGGCGGATTACATTGCAAAGTGTAACTATGATGCATTTGGAGATGTAATATCTTTGGATGCCACTTATCGAACAAACCAGTGAGACCTCTTAACAATATTGATGAGCACAAACCTTTCTGTTTCATTTGTACCAAATACTTTATACTGATTTCTAACTATTATTATTCATTCTAAAAGGCATGATATGGTGTTGGTACCTTTCACCGGCATAAACAACCACAAAAAGTGTGTCACCTTTGGTGCAGGGTTGATAGCAGGGGAGGACTGTGCATCGTATAAGTGGCTTATACGTGCATTTCTCACAATATTTGGTAAGGAGCCAACCTTTCTTTTTACTGACCAAGACCCGGCAATCATACAGGTTTTTGATGATGTTTTTAAGACTGCCAAACATCGATTTTGCATGTGGCATATCACTAGTAAGCTCCAACAAAAGGTAAACAAACAATACCATGAATACTTTGAGAATTAATTATTATACCTTTATTTACATGAACATCATTTTTGTGCATCCGTTGAATACAAATGTGCAAACAGATTGGTTCACGTCCGTGCAACGATGAGGAGTTCTTAGGGCGTTTCAATAGCATTGTTTGGAATAAGAGAATGGGAGCTAAGGATTTCGAAACAAGCTGGACGTCGTTGATGAGGGACTATAACTTCGAAGAACACAGTTGGTTTTGCGACTTATGGGACATGCGAGAAAAATGGATACCTTCTTTTTCGTACGATCTTCCATTGTCTGGTTTGATGCGGACAACTTCAAGGTCCGAAAGTGAAAATTCATTCTTTGGGCGTTTCACAAATGGTGACTCAACCCTTGTTGAGTTTTACGATCAATTTGAGACGGCAATGGACCACGACCAGGGTGAGAAACAGCGAACCAAGGACTTAAAGTCTTGGAACACCACACCTAAACTTAAAACGAAATTCAAATCCGAGCGTCAAGTTGCACAATAGTTCACCAAATCAATTTTTTTGGATTATCAAGTCGAGATACACAACTCTGTAATGTCATGCATGGCGACTAATGACATTGAGGAAGACAATAAGGGGATGAAGGTATGCAAAGTACTTGACATAGAATCAAACATGGAGTTCGAGGTAAGCACACTTACTGTAATTATAATTTACGGTGTACAAATACATTAACGGTTTATGCACAGTTTAAACGGCGTGACCACTGAAATGCTTTTTGTAAAATACTGGTGTGTAGGTTATTGTGTCTCTGAATGAACGCATTGCGACCTGCAAATGCAAGTTGTTCGAACGACTTGGGGTCTTATGTCGACATGTGTTATATGCATTCAGGCTATGTGGCGTTGATGAAATTCTGGATAGGTATGTTGTTAACCGATGGACAAAAGACGTGCTGCAAAAAATATTATCCATATCAGATAACAGACCAACATCATCAACATCACCCCGAAAGAAGGTTCATGAAATTAGCTCTTTGTTCTCAGACATAATCAATTACGTTGTACACAACGACGACGCAATAGATGGGGTGATAGAGTCACATAAAAAGATCAAGGGTGCTTTACATAACTTGCACAAAGACATACCACCACCTAACAAAAACGATGCGATTGATTTCTTGTTGGGCGTTCCACAACCTGTTGAGGTTTCAATACATGCCCCGACAGGGATAAGGAACAAAGGTTGCCGTAATAAAAAGCGGCTAAAAGGCGAACGAGAAAAGGCAATATCAAAAAGTAAGCGTAAGAAACGTTTATGCAAGATTTGCAAGGAACATGCACTACATGACTCACGAAACTGCCCAAAGAAGATAACGACTACTTGACGCACTGAACCAGTCACATAAAGAACATGCTCGTGACACCGTGGCGTAATGATCGTTTGAAGAAGTTTCGAAATTATTTTTATTATTTTTTTGTCGTTTTTCCTGTATCGAATTTTCAATAGTTTTCCCATTCCGTAATGTAATAATATCATATTCGTTACCCCACTTGCATTCATACGTTTGATGCTCTGTGTGAACCATTTTTTTAATACATGTGTTTCTTGATCAACCTGCCTTTTCTTCAGATTTGCAATATAAAATACAACGTTTTTTTTGTGTGTTCGCCATCGTGATAACGTTTTGATGTGTCGCGAAGTTATCCGTCTTACATGAATACTCCAACTTGAGAACATTACAATATGCGTCTAACGTGAATACTCCAACTTACATGCATCACGAAGTTATGACTTTTGGGGCATATCATTACACCTTTCAATGTATGGTTGACATTTTAATTTTTTCACAAGTTACATTATTATGCATTGATGTCCTACGTGTACACGGACTAAATATCCGTTCTCATGCTTACAATAAAGCGCCTGGTTGTGAATTGCATTACCATAATGCATATATTCCCTATCAATAAAATTTACATATCGGAACTGCATAATAGATTTAATCAACACCAAACTACATCCCGCAATGAAATTTTAATAATATAATTACTCACACTAATCTTTAAATTTCATCTCAACATGGGATGCATGATGCATCAAGGCGTGCATTTATGTGTACGTTTGCAATGAAAACCACAGAATACGCAAAACATAGTAGTATAGTTCCAAAATACCATACTTAAAACAATATCCATGTTCCGAATTCCGTTCTGTCTAAAGAAATATTATAATCACTCAAATAAAATAACGAACGTCAACCGAAATAAAATAACCAACATCTAACATTTTCCGATGCATGCCAACATAAACACCTCAGGATTACGACCCCCAATACTTTTCAAACCAAAGATCCTTCAACGCATCAGCGTTTGCTGACAACCGCGCCTTTCGTACTTTGACAACTGATCATAAACGGTGAACTCTTGATAAGACTCAATCGTACTTTGTTAATGGGGTGCATCAATATTTTTGAAATGTAACGTCTTCTTAGCGTGTGCATCTGACGTGCCTGTTTATCTATATTCGTTGTTAATCCATGATTCCACTCCTTGTTGGCCCTTCCCATGTACGTTTCCATGTGCCGCATTGCAAAGACACCACAATCTATGTACTCTTCTTGCACACCCCAAGGTAACAACGGCTTTGTAGGTGTAGCATTTGCCCCACGCGCACACATAGGATGTGCCAATGAATCCAAATAGCGTGAAAATAACATTTGCTGAAAATTAGCAAATGTAAGGAACACAAAATTCACAAATTATTTAATGTTAAATTAACAACATTTGGAATTACAACCACTACATACCAGTCTAGCGATCACACCATTGTACTTGTCATTTATTGATACATCTGCATGAATGTTATCTAGAACTATGATTGATGCTCTCTTCAAATCGAAGCACACAACGTAAAAGTGATAGTGGTTGATAATCGGGAAGAATACCTGATGCATACTACAATTAGATACTTATCCAATTTTTCGAAAACCAAAAGTGCACTCCATGTTTTTAAATAACTTAGCAGCTCCGCATTCCTTACGGTGTTCAGCGTCACATCACCGACAATCATCAATTGCAGGTTGATTCGAAACATCTCATACATTGCTTCTTCACTAAGGTGTCCATCCAAAATATTCTGTGTCTACATACTCAATAGTTGTAGTTTGGTGCATCACAATACAAAGCAAAACAAAAATCATATTTACAAATGACATATGGTACTTACGAGACAAGTAGACATGAAAAACAATCGAAGTGGAGAGCTGTCGCTCCGGAACTGCTCCTCATGATTAAAAATTGCGCACCAACAATCAATAACATTATTCATTACGTATGATCCCGGTATCAGGCTCTCAAGTATTATTCTAACCGAGTTGACGTTCAAGTCCGTATCGAATACAACATCACTGTGGAACATAGTAATGCATCAGAATATTCTCAACAACACTTTATTAATGCATTTTTAAAAACGAGGAATTCGCAAATAACAAAAATCAACTTTTGTCACATTATTAAAATTTAGCGAAGTCGAACTTACTTTTCATCATTTTGCAGTGAAAAGAATGCACCAGACACTTGTCGTTCAAGCTTCATCAACTTCACATCGACATCGAGTATTCGTTTCATGAATGGCGATCTCATAGACGTACCCGGTTTTATTGTGCTCTTAGGTCTATCAACTGCACTGCTAATTATTTCTGCCTTATCCCCAACATTATTGTCCATGTCTGTTAATAGTTGTTGTGGTGCAACGACAACAATTGGTGCAGGGTTCTCCGGATCATCATATCTGTCGAGGGAAAGATTAACCGGCTCAATTTGCGTAAACCCCAAGCTAAATTATGGTGCATCACTACCACCCCCGAGTCGTACGATCCTTGTCCATAAGATAACGCATCACCGTCTTGTCGACCTCGTCAAGTACAGTGGGTGAACACATCCACTGGGAGTCGGTAACTTCTTTTACCTGTTTCAATAATGGTTATGTTTTCTATACCACAACGAGGACGGATAAATATTTCATATTCCGTGATAGTTTCGATGCTAGAACATTTTTTTGTGTGATGCATAATGCACCTCTATGAAACTGTTAATTTGCAGTGGTTACGTAAACGCGGTTCACGTCCATTCCATTCATAAAAGCATATTAAGAACATAGCATTATATGTCTACTTAGTTTTTTTACAAAACATATGTTTGGTGAATTGTTTACACATTACTACTCGTCAAATCTTGCGAATTAGGATACTACAAATCAAAGTATCAAATGACTCTTAACCTGCTTCGACACTTCGGATCCTAAACATACACCCTCATTTTTCCGGTCTACTTCTTCTTTCGTTGAAGGAGTTTTGAACCCGACATCAACGTGCGCGGCACTCGAACTTGCTGCATTTCTCAATCTCCTTTCCGTCTCGTACACCAACAATTCGTTCAGTCGCATATGCTCATCCACAATCATCCTCTTACACGTTTTACTCCTCATCGATATCTCGGGACAATCATGATAAGTTGACGCTGCCAGTGGCAATGACTTTTTCATGAAACTCGTCAAACTCCCAAATGTATCGATGCAGTGATCAAATGCATCGAGGAACTCCTACAAAAAGGTTTATCAAATATAATATCAATGCATAGCGTTATACAACATATTTATATATTAATCTACAATCTCACATAAACTATCAATTTTGAAACATAAATGCATAGTGTTATACAACATATGTATATATTACCCATTAACGACATAGGCTTATAGTGCACAGGAGCATACGAAGTCTATCTAAATTCACAAACCACATTAAGTTATTATCATACAGCTACGAATTCTAACCAACTTTCATTTATAAATCGTAAACGCATAATCAAAGCAATATATATATAAAGTGCAGTGTCATGTACCCATTTTCCACAAATGCATAGTGTTATTCCATATACATATATACTACGGCATTAATGGCATACGGTTACGGTGCAAATTTGAATAACAGACCAGCTCACAAAACACATTAACTTACATCGATATACCTACGAAATCTAACCAACTATCAATTGTAAAACATAAAACGGGAAATGAGAAGAACACAAAAGATAACATCACATAGCGCAATATGCGTCGTCCATAAACTGTAGTGTTGTGTAAACTGCATCTATACTTATTTCATTGAACTTCAACCGGCTCATAAGCCAACTTATTTAACTCACATGTCATTAATGAATAATATTAAATCTAACTTATTAGGTCCGTCTTAATAACTCCAAATAACACATTAATATAGTAAATTCAAACCGCAAAACCTTTTCCTACTGCATTATGCAGTCTATGAAGGTTCATAACATGTTAAACGTGTTAAATTTTCACAAAACTATGAAATCTATCTACATGTCAATTATTAAAACATAGACGCATACTAAAAACGAACACAGTAATTACCTGCAGGTTTGTGTCGTCTCGTACTTCAGCATGGTCCGGTTCCTTCACGCCTTCTTCAATGGTCTTCATCGTCCGGTCGGTCTCAACGGGCACCGTTTCATTAGCCAGTCCTTTCCCTGCACGTTTGAAAATTTATATTAATTGTGCACATACAAATATACATAGTCTTAAAAATTTGTAGATACGTTGCACGTAGTGGATGTTTGGTATTTGATACATGTTGTAGGTTTAATATTTTAAAACAATATGATACGCAACCTAAATAACCATACTACAATGAAGTAGTTTATAAATATCATTAACATTTAAAAATTACCTTTAACGCTTGATGGTGATGTATGCATCTCCGGAGGGTTTTGAAGAACAGCATCAATGAGTTCAATCAGTTCATCAATGTTCTTCTCACTTTGTGTGTCGAGTTCACACGCAACATCCTCCATGTCATGATCCGTACCTACCATATGCATTATAAACATTAATCCACCAACCACTTTTCAAAACTAACCATTTTACATATCAATAACATCAATAAACATTGTTACCTTCTAATTGGTTATACACTATTTTAAAGATAAATGTATTTACCTCAAAAACCATTTGGTAAGGCAAAAATACATTTATAAAATGTGTTACCTTCTTCCGCATCGCAACCAAGAGGTCTGATAGATTGGTCTACAACATCTTTTCCTTTCTTGTCCTTCACAGACGCCTGTATATCCGCCAACAGTACGTCAAGCCCATCTTCAGATTCTTCGTCGTTGCCATCACCGACACTCATTGTCGCACCAGATACTTTCTCCTTCTCGCAAACTTCATCTCTATGCACATAATTGTATACCTTCCCTAAACCAAAACCACCATTCTCAATCTCCTTTGACTCAGGCATTTTCAACTTCTCCGTGTTCATGAACATAACACAATGTCAGATTTGTCAGATCCGTCTTTCACCCCAGGACATGTCACTCTGTCCACATATATTAGCTGCACATTTGTAATTATTAAACACATGTTAATAAATGTAAAACACATATGTATATAATTTAGGTATTAATGTAAACAACAATCTGTCTCACCGATATTATTGTCAAGGGACCAGAAAAGAATGTACTCCCGTCCTTATTCCAGCCGTTTTTGCATCGGCTCATGCACTCCAACACGTACACAGACCAATTCATTTTGTGTATATCATTCACAGACGAAATATACTGCAACACCTTCGAAGTAGCAAGCCCTGATTTCACCCCTTCAACCATACGGTTAGAAAAAAGAACTATGAAGTTCAGCTTGAACATTTCCCCCATGCATGCACTTCTTCTTGATTACGTCAGCAACAGTCGACGGACAAATCCAATCCGTATCACCAAACTGGGCCTTCCACTTCTTAACCAACGATTGGTTCGCTGATGTCAACTCCTGACGTACCATCCTTATTTTGCCCGAGGGTACCCCAATCGTGTCATATACGACATCCTCGTCAATACTTACCTCCCATTTATCCGTTTTGATGCTGCATGCACCAGCATCAAAGTGGTCAACAACCCAATATCCTAGTTTCAGAGGTATCTCTTCAACATTAAGATGAAGCAAATTCCCAAAACCTATTGCACGTAGATCAGCTCGTTGTTCATTAGTCAGGGCAGCGATGCACTGAAAAAGAGTACTAGGGGAGCTTCGTGAACGGATTAGAGAGTATTTGGCACGACCCAATGTCAACTTCCGCTTCCCTTCATCCTTTGCTTTACCAACCAACCCAGATCTAGCAGTAGCATACTCTTCCTGAGACTTTCCCTTACTAACCATTTCTTTCTTAACTTTCACAACTTTTGCTGGATGCATACTTTCTGATTCTTTATTTGGTTCTACTGCCCTTTTACTACCTACATATCAACAAAAAAAAAAAATAACAACCACCCAACTTAAATGCACAGTCCATAATACAATGTAGCACAATTAATGACCAGACTAAATAACAATAAAGTAAACACGTTTACTATTCAGCAAGCAACTACGTTGTATAAATGTCTATACATAGATCTATTGAACATGTGCACATATATGCCACCATTATCATCAACACTCACATATATGCCATCATTACCATCAAAATAGATACCATTAAAAAAATTTTGACAATACCATTTCACTGTTTATATGCATCAATGATTCGCCCCCATGAATTCCCATTTTCCTGTTAGGTTACAATAACAATCTACCTTATTTGTATCTGCATTAAATTACTAACAATCTACTTCAAATAACTTTCCTTTTCTAAACACCTACATAAATTACATACAACTTGCACATTGACAAAAAGAACATACTAATACACCCGATTCACACTCATACACATACACAACATGCTGTAAATACATTGCCATTATATGATAATCCAAGACACTATACTATGCATACCTGGCTTTGACGAGATATCACTGACAAAATCGTTCATCGTGCTCGTGTTAGAAGAACTGTCTTCGCCGGATATAGTCAGGGGGGTCTCCGCAGTGTTCGTGAACTTTGAACGCAGCCCTATCCTACCACTTCCTCTAACAGGACACTGTACATTTAACAAACAAATAAGAAACACATGTATAAATAAATAACATCTAAAAATATCTAATCATGGGCATCCGATTATCATACAATTATCATACAATACATACAGATATATAGGCATACAATATGCAATACATACGGTATTCAATACAGAGAGTATGCATAGATTGTTCATATGCATACTATTATCATTCCACACATAGTCTGTGCATAAAATATATAGGCATACAGTATGCATGTTTGACGGTATTCAATACAGCCATTATGCATAAGCTGTTCATATGCATAACAGTATGAACACTGGTCAGAAGTTGTAATTTCTAAAAAACTACTGATAGACAAAAACACAGATACTATGCATGAAAATCTATGGTTTTTATTTATTCTAAAAACCTAATCTATTAATAGTACTAAATAGAACCGATTACACATAATTATTACTTAAGCATGTATAAACTATTCATATTTATAAATATCCAACCAAAAATAATCTATCTATCCATATAAAGTATAAACTTTTCATATGCACACAATTAACATACAATGCACATTGCACATACAATGCACATAAATGAAATCTACTTATGCTGAAATACTAGTAAAAAATAACATAAATGATGCATCAGAAACTTTGGTTTCTATTTATGCTACAACATTAAACTATTAACAGTAATATAAAATCCCCTAAACACGGGATATGCATAATGTTGATTCCTTTTCCAACGTATAACATCATCTACAATCCCCTAACCACTAATATGAACCAACATGAAGTTAGGCATAAAATCTCTCATTTATGAAAATACACCATTGAAATTTCATCAACTTAGCACTATATGAATAGGGATTTCATAAACATCATTTTATTGCATAATGTACAAACAATTGAAGCAATATGCAATTGCACATACAATGCACATAAATGAGATCTACTTATGCTGAAAATACTAAAAACAAACTTCAAGTAAATAATAACATAAATGATGCATCAGAAACTTTGGTTTCTATTTATGCTACAACATTAAACTATTAACATTAATATAAAATCCCCTAAACACGAGATATGCATAATGGTGGTTCCTTTGCAAACGCATAACATCATCTACAATCCCCTAACCACTAATATGAACCAACATGAATTTAGGCATAAAAACTCTCATGTATGAAAATACCCCATTGAAATTTCATCAACTTAGCACTATATGAATAGGGATTTCATAAACATCATTTTAATGCATAATGTACAAACAATTGAAGCAATATGCAATTTTCCACTATTAACAACACACTGTTTACCAACATAATTCTGATTCAATATGCAACCTGCATATTGCAATCTTCCATCATTAACAACAAACTCCTGCCATGATACAAACACGGCCTAGTGCATAAAAACCCCCAATTACTAAATACAAATGTACACCCTTGCATAACACGCACATCTATGAACACGGATTTCATATGGAATTCTTACCCAAAATGCACTTAAACACCCTGCAAAACACATGCCCATTTACCAAACACTTCAAACATTATCAAGTTTGTTCTTTGAACAACAAATTTTGCACTTACAAACAATGCACTTAAATGTACACCAACTAGGGCATAAAAACCCCCAAATCTGAAGTACTAGGTTGCATATTCGACCATAACACAGCTCCATCAAAACGAACATGAAACATGCATCATGATTTTAACAACATAATCGACAAATAAATGGCAAAAAGCAAAAAAACGAAACCCACAAACCTGCTCCGCCGTCTTGCGCTTTTTCACCGAAGATGCTTCGCCTTTATGCATTATGCAGTCCGTTGTGAAGAACAAAGCCCTAATTAACTGCAGGAGAGATTCGCGGGATAAACTTGCGCGAAGATTCGATCGACGGAGACGGAAATATGGAAGGTATGTCGCGAGATTCCCGGTAAGAGAATGAATCGGTTTTGAAATTGAAATGGGGAGGAAAACCCTATTTTGCCCCTCCGCCCGTTTTGTGGTTGCAGAATGCACCCTTTTTTCATATTTATTACAACACTGCCATTGTCAATCTAACCATTAATTTTAGAGATCTAACGGTTCATACAGGTTCCCAAAATGCACAATGCACACAGGTGCCCCATAGAACCTGACTATATATATATATATATATATATATATATATATATATATATATATATATATATATATATATACACATATATACATATATACACATATATACATATATACACATATATACATATATACACATATATACATATATACACATATATATATGTATATATATATCTATATATATGTATATATATATCTATATATATGTATATATATAGATATATATATATGTATATATATAGATATATATATATATATGTGTATATATATATATATATGTGTGTATATATATATATATATATATATATATATATTTATATATCGTATATATTATATATACACCCATACACATATATAATATCTTATATATCTATATGTGTGTGTGTATATATTACAACATATATATCTATATATAAAATATAACACACAGCCCACACCCCACACCAAATAATATACTATATATATATCATATATATATATATCTCATCTATGTGTGTGTGTGTGAGGGGTGTGTATTATATATATATATCTATAATATATCTATATATATATGTGTGTGTGTGTGGTGTATATATATATATATATATATGTATGTGTGTGTATATATATATATATATATATATATATATATATATATATATATATATAGAATATGGTTCGTGTGAGTACCTAAAAAATGCAGAGTACCGTGAGTACCTGTGAACACACGGGTTTAGATGTGAACTTGCTCTGAAAAAAAGTTTTTTTTTTGAATTTTTTTTCATATTCATTTAGATACAAATAATATAAAGCTATTCGTAGAAAATTATATACATTCACATTTTCTATCATTTTAAAAGTCATGTGAACGTGAAAAAAATCATGTGAACATGCTTAGTTGTGAACACATGTTCACAACAGTGCAGTTCATGTGAACACACACGTTTCACATAGTTCTAGTATGTGTTTATGTGTGATTTTTTGCAAGTAGTCTTGTATTATTTATTTAAACATGATTATGAAAAAAAATTTCAAAAAAAATGATTTTAAGCGAGGTACCTCCGGTACTCCGCAAAACTAGTGATACTCATTTGAACCCAAATCTATATATATATATATATATATATATATATATATATATATATATATATATATATATATATATATATATATATATATATATATATATATATATATATATATATATATATATATATATATATATATATAGGCACACACACATACACAGAATATTTTTTGTGAACACTTTATTCATTGTGAACATTGTGAACAACGAAATAAAATTATATATATATCTGTGTGTGTGTGTATTATATACACATACAGAGTTTATGATGAATAATTATGTTATTTTATATCTTTTTAATAAAAACTAATATTTAATTTGTATGTTACAGATTTTTTTTTCATATATACTTTACATAAATAATTATTAATATATATTAAATCTGCGTAATACGTGCGTTTATAAACTAATTAAATAATTAGTTTGGAAGAGTTATATTAGGAAATTTAGGCGGGAAAACAGACATTTGAGTAGCCGAGGAATTGACACTTGACACTAAAGGTCTTCTTTTTTATTATAATATACAGACTTGTGAAATTATACATTATACAAAATTTATAAAAATCATGTTTTGTAATTATTTATTGTATTAGTATTTATTCTAAAATAATATTTTTGCGAAATTTTTTTTTACAATTTCAAATTTGGTAAAGAAAAAAAGGGGTTTCAAACCAACATATTTGTAAATAACGACATTTTGTGTTTACTTTGGTTGATCAAGTCAAGAGATAATTTCTAAACTTTTGTGAGTTTATATAAGGTCATTTTGGTAATAAGGTTTGATATTTGTATTTAGAGAGAAACTATAATGGTAATATTTGGTAAAGTTGCAGAATAATTAATCAATTTTATTAAAGGGTTTATTATGAAAAAAACCAACATGTTTTCACGTTTTTTGCGTTTTCGTCCCTCCATGTTATTTTTTTTAATAAAAAACCTCAAGTTATTCTTTTCTTATCGGTTTAGTGAAATTTTGGACATTAGACCCCGGTTATAATTTGTGAACCGAGTTTTAAAAACTTGAAAAATCGGGTTCTAATGTCCAAATTTCACTAAACCAATAAGAATAGAATAACTTGTGGTTTTTTATAGAAAAAAATAACATGGAGGGACGAAAACGTAAAAAACGTGAAAACATGTTGGTTTTCTTCATTATAAACCCTTTATTAAATGATGAATAACCATTAAGATTGTAGGAAGTTAAGTAATTTCCTACTAATCTAGCTAGAAATCCAATAAAATTGAACAAAATTTGGTTGAAATATTGTTACATTGCCTTATGCAAAATATGAATATTTGGCTTTGGTGAAACCCTTCATGATTACTATTCAAGTATTTTGAGTCAATTGATTAATGCAAAACGTTGCTAAACTAACCTATTTTATATGAAATAATTGTACTGATTAATGTTTTGCTAAACTAACCTATTTTGTATGAAACTAGTTATGAGAACTATGATTGACAAAAAAGGTTTGACATAGGTTGACCAAATAATACATATATGTTGTAGCATCCATTAGTTTAGATTAGCTTAATTTAATTTATTTGTGTAACTTTTATTTAAATTAGTAATGTACTTTAAATTAAGTTTAATAAAAGTTATGTTAACGGTTAAACATGTTAATCTTTGGAACTTAAGGTCAAGGGGTGCAAAACATAATTGTTTCAAAATCCTAAATACATAACATGTATCAAAGCTTTTGATGATTCATTTCCATTAATCTGCTCATCATCTAAAAACAACACCAGGGGCTGACTGAGGTACATTGGGTAGGGGTCAAACGATCCAGATAATTTATTATGTGTTATATGTGTATTCGAAAATATTCTGATCCCGATGATTTTTTTTTAAGTTCGACCCCATATCATTGTTAATTTTTATAAGTTATAGATATATAAAAAAATATGTTACAAAATCTAAGTACATATACAAAAAAGTAATAAATTGTTACCTATTTAACAAATAATTTATAAATACCTGAATTGCGCATTTAATTGTTGGGTTAATTCTTTTTTGAACTTGGATTAGGCTTGGAAAATTGGACTAGGGCAACATGCATTTGAGCGACTTCACTCTTTCAGCCCTTGCCTCCCCCATCAATCCATTGCACCATTCTTTGCCGCATCTGAAGATTTGAGTAAATGGATAAATAGCGGTGGTCGATGACTCGATGGAGAAAATAGCGATGGTTGATTGAAGATTTGAAGTGGAACCATCAAATAGACGAAGGCTGAAAACCACCGCTCTGCCTCGTTGTAGAACCGTCTCACTGCCTCACCATAGAATAATAGAAGATTGAAGTGGAACTGTTGCTCTGCCTCGCTGCCTTCGCCGGATTCGCTTTGTGAATCTCTTTCTCCACTCGACTAAACGACCACTATCCAGTTTCAATCGCTGCTCTCTTTTACTTTTATATTCCAAATTTTCAATTTATAATTTTTAAATTCTATGTTTTATTTGATTTAATTACTTTATATGTAATTCATAGATTAAATAATTAATTGATTATATAATTTATATACTCATTTTGTAGTGTGTTACTTGTTACTCACTTTTCTTTATAACTGTACCTGTTTGATATTTATTAGGTTAATACCCATGTATCATATGAGCTGATTTAAAAATATATTAAATATAAATATTTATATAGATATAGAAAAACAATAATAAATTTATAAAGTTTTACTTAATTAATTATTAAATTAATTAAGTTAGATTATAATAGATTTGATTTTATTTGAATTGAATTGAATTTTAAATTAGATTTTAACAACTTACGTGAAAAATTAGAAAAACGACAAATAACAATTAAAGGAGAATGCGACAAGTGACAGTTTGTTACTCTCTTAGTAGTACTTATAGATACATTATAAGTAGATTATAGATTATATATAAGTTTGTTCATTGTTGATTTAGATATTTAAATTATTATTAGTTTAAGAGTTAAGACTTTAAGTGTTTAACATTAAGTTACATTATAGATTCTTGAAAAGAAAGTTATCAAGATTTGAATCTACCTCTAAATATTATATGATCCACATAAAACGACCTGAAATTTCGAGATTTGAAAAAAAAAAAATTAGAGTCACGTACAAGCACTTACACTTTCGTAGCATATTAATTTCTAATCCCTATAAAAATATTTATAGATCCTAAAATTTCTCAAGAAAGTTGCTTGGAATTGATCAACAAGCATCAAGCATCAAGAAACTAGAACAAATTTGAGGTAATATGAGTTTAAACTCAAGAAGTTCATCATGTGTGTGTTAGTGTGTGTCGAACCAAGCCATGAAACAGTGGCCAAATTGTTATAAATTTGTCAAATTAAACTTCAAGTGATGATCAATACATATTACAAACATGTTTTCTGAAGTTTTTATGTTGATTTTAAGAATTGAAATGAGTTATATATTTTGGTTGAAGATTGAGGAATACGAAGGTTGGAAACTAAGGCCTAAGACTAGAAATCTCGGCCCAGCTTTGGCCCCGAGAGACTTAAATCTCATCCTCTTGTCCATGTCGAGTTCCCAAATCTCGGCATATTGTGTGTGGGTTTCCCAAAACTCTAAGTTTCGATCTCTATAAATATATATCAACCACAACCAGAGTCTTGGTCTCTTCCACACATCATAACTCAAAGTCTTGGTATTAATTTGTGTGTTTGTTACCAAGGAAGTGAGTCTCGGACTCAAGGCCACGCCAAGAATTAAAATTTCAGCCTTCCATCACCGAGAGTTGGAGTCTCGGTCTCCAAATGATGAGTCTCGGACACCACACACCTCATACACGCATCACATACACAATATATGGTAAGGTTACATGCATATATAAAGATTTATACCCTCAAATGGAACATAAGATTGAGAATCATAGAACTTCTAGACTCAGAACAAGACTAGGTCAGAGATTCTGAGTTTCGGTACCTATGTGGTTCTGAGATTTAGAATCTCGGTACCAAGTATTGTGAACTGTTAATATGATTTTTAAATTGCAGAGTTATTACAAATGAGTTTAAATGCATATGTTAAGCACTAATACATGGTAATAAACAACTAAAAACATATAACTAAGATTGACAAGTCGAATAAATATATTAAAGTTTATATTTTAAGATAATTTATTGATGTAATTAATGCTAAAGGGTATCAAAGCCTGTAATATCAAAGTTTCTTGTTATTTTATGTAGCACACTTTATATATTTTTTATGCTAATATTAATCCGTTGATTAATACATCTTTTATCATCATCTAATATTATGACTTTTGTCATTGATAACGAAGATATGAACATTGAACATCAAAACAAAGCTTATTATATTGCTTATTTGATTAAAAGTTATGTCACTCGATAGTTTGATGCCCTGAGCTGCCACCCGTGTGGTCCCCCTTAAGGGCCGGCCCTGAACCTGAAATATAAAAACTATAAGGTCTATTAAAAGCCAAAGCCTAAAGCCAAGCTTATCTATTCCTATATTAACCATAAGGTGGATCAAACCTACTACATATTGTAAGATTTCATTGCCGAAGAATATTATAAACAATGAGTTATAGACTAATTGTTTTGCATGCATATTATGAGAAGAGACATATTGTAGCCTCATTTGAAACCCCATTCAAAGCTAGAATGAGTAACAGTGCACACTAAGGTAAGTTGATGGTCAATTTACCATGATGATGCATTCATAATCAGATATTGCTACTACATTAGTTCAGACTACTTATAATATGCTTTGCCATCATCTTTCATATGCTTGCTTAATTATTACTATTTTAAACCTTAAAAGACAAGAGTAAGACATGATATACTTGTTCTTACTTGCTCAAGTGGAGCTTATAGATGATGATTATTCCGGTGTCAATAACCGGTAGCTAGGCAAGTATGTGGCTGCTCACCACAGAATTTATGTGTTTGAGTTTGATATCATCCAACTCTTTATGTCTATCTCTTATTAGTGAAGAGCAGTGTCCAACTGCTAGACTAAATCATGCATTATGGCTAAAGACTAAAGCTATCCACGGTTAAATCTATATTCTCACTAAGCAAATTAGTTGTTGCATTACATTCATCAGGAACAGTAAATGCTTCTATTGGATTAAGCTCACTTAAACCACTACTCAACCAATTTTGTGGTACTTATTGGAGTTATAAAGCTTTAGGAGCAGAGTAACTCTTATATGTTATGATGATGATGTAATAGACTAGCAAATTTGTACCTTTATTGCTTTAATTTGAAAATTGCTTGTAATCACCTTAACTTTTAATTAATCTATCTTAGTTTTTGGTTGGTATTGTATCGTTAGTTGAGACCTTATCATTAAGATCCTTACGAAAGTTGGTCTTACACATGTGATGATAAACATGTGACAACTATAAAGTTAATTATCCGTGTAAGTCGTAGTCGGCCTAAAGGAAGACTATCATTTGACAGGATTACGTGTTAGTGTTTGATCATTGTATTAACGATATCATATAAGATTAATGTATCGTTTTATGATGATATATTGTATAAATTTTGTTTGAACTCTTTAATTAGGATATAACATAGTTTGACCATATAATACATAAATGTGATAATAAACACGTGATAACTGTGAAGTTAATTATCCATGTAAGCAGTAGCTAGCCTAAAGGAAAGCTATCGTTTGACCGGATTAGATGATGATTGTATGAAGAGTATCATTTACAATTAAGGTATTGCTTTTATGATGATATATTTTTAATTTTTTGAGAACTCTTCAATTGGTCTAGTATTTTTATTCAACTAATTTATATTAAGTGTTTCCTAAGTAACCTCTATTTATATAATTAGTTGATTTATGAATACATAGATAACTATACAAAGTTATTTATAAGTATCGTGATTGACCCAAAAGTATAACATAGTTTGGCTAAAAAATGGCATGCATGCAATGATTAATACATTACAATTATAAAGCTATATTCATGTGAACAATAGTCAGCCCAAAGGATGACTATTGTTTGACCGTTTTTATCGTCAATATTTATCATTGGACTGAGAATACTAGTGAAGTTAATTTATGTGTCTAAAGTCTAGAAATTAATGGTGTCATAGGTATCTCATTAAAAAAATTTAAATAAAAAAGTCTTTCATGAGTTAACTATTTAGTATATATGTTTTATTTAGTCTCATCTCTTTTCCTTCTTTCGATAAAACTGAATAAGTAAATTCTTAAAGGAAAACATGATAAATGTTTAATCTGCTTCTTTTGTATATATGAAGTCATAGCATATACCAGCGAGTGTCTAATTTATTTTGTTTTGAAAGTGATTTAGTTTTTGTACCTTAAAATACTTTGTCGATAAATTCTGATTATATTACTTACATAAGTATGATCACAAAAATTATATTTTAGAGCCAATCGCAAATTGACCCCGAAAGATTCATCCATGTGTGCGATGACAATAAGGTTGTAGTATAAAGATATAAGGACTTACACATTAAAGCAGTATTTTTGGGGAATATGTTTGACACATTTATTTGATCATCTTTTAGATGAAACCTAAAGTCTATTTTCATGATGGACAAATTAGTTTTTTGTATTGTTCATTTGGAAATAATAAATGATAATATGTATATGCTTGATATTGAAGACTCCTATAATATAAGCACACTTAATAGACTCGAGAGGTACGAAAGTAAAACCGATGTGAGAATTTTATTTATTTATATCACAAGTACTTTGAGCACATATCTAAACATAACAGAGAACTCAAGAGCTTGTGTTAAATAGAATACTTGATTCCTTAGACTTTCAAGTCTGTGTTTTTTGTATCAAAGAGAAACAAACCAACAATAAAACTTTGTTTTCCAATATGGATAAGGTTGTCTTAAAAGTGATAAGTAATGATATTTGTGGTTCATTTCAATGTAATGACAAATATATATTATCATGTTCATTGAATACTACTCTATTTTTTTCCTACATTATCCAATTTGTGAGAAATCTCAATCATTGGACTTTTTTTAAAAAAAATCTTTTAAACTCGAAGTTGAATAAATTCGATCAAGAGCATAACAGACATGAAACTTTGCATTTATTTCTCAAAGAATTTGGCATAATTCTGCAATACATTATGCCAGACAAACCTAATATGAATGGTGTTAGAACGAAGGAACTAAATTCTTAAGGATATGATAAGGAGTATGATTCGCCATTCATCCCAGAGTCACTTTGAAGAGAAATCATGAAGACTGGAGTGCACATTGTGAATAAGGTACCCAACAAAGTAGTTACCAAAACCTCATAAGAACTTTGGACAGGCAAAATGTTAACATTTGGAATCTATACATATGTGGTATCCAAATAAAGTTCAGCCATTACAAGCCAAATAAATTTAACTCAAGAAAGATATGTTGTTATATTGTTAGTAACACTAAAAGATATCATGGCTAAAAGTTTTATTATCCCACATGAAGAACAGTTTTTTTGTTAAAAGAAAACGGGGAATGCTAAATTTCTTGAGACTATTGAAATTATGGGGGAGGAACAATAAATAATGTTATCTTTGAGCTCAAGATTCTATTCTCATCACTGTTTCAAATATCATGCCGGATTTAGATATCAATGTTTAGGCTTCAAATCCTGGAACAAGACATCACTTATAGTACAACCTCAACAATCTCAAGAAGTTTCATTAATAGAAATATTATTATAGATAGAAGGAGTGCAATTCCAGATGATCACTTGTTGTATCTCTAAAAGAATGTAAGGAATATAATGGCTTAGCAGTGGATGATCTCATCAGATTTGCAAAGTCATGTAAGGTTCTAACTCTCAAAATGGATTAATGCCAAAAAAGATGAGATTAAGTATGATAGATGTAACATCGTAAAATTTAAATTGTTGTATTTGAGGTTTATTAGTTTATAAATCTAAATTGATGTAATTAAGTGGGATTGAATTTGGATTAATTGTGAAAGTTGGTTGCTACTATAAATTTTTTTTGTGAATTTCAATATTATATTTAAGTATGATGAATTAAAAATGTTGGTGATGATAAAATTAGGATGAAAATCAGTATTCAATGAAATCAGATAAGTTGAGGGGTTAGTTGTGCCAATAACCGAAAGTTGAGCATAAAAGACTCAAAAGTCTTTCATTTTAATTATCTCACTCTCTCTCTAAAACTCTTCTCTCTTTCGGCTCTCTCATCATCTTCAAACGAAGATCAACAAGTTCGTGGTAATTGAAGCTGAAAATTGGAATTTAGATTGCTACGAAGGAACTACAAACACTGCAATCAAAGATTTAAGGTAATTATCTCTCAAAATTTATAACTTTGAGGGCTTTTGGTTCGGTTTTGATAAAAATCCGAATCCTTTGATTAAAGTTTCAGATGTTGTTGCATGTGTTGTATTATAGTGGAAATGTTTAAATCGAGTATTTAAGATGCTATGTACCAAATTTCAGGCTTTGAATCAACTCCTAAGTATAAATTTGAGGAATTAGTGTGTGTTTTGAGTGTGTGTTCGATGGTTGATGAAAATGGACAAAAAGGAGTTTGATTTGGTATGTAAGCATGTTAATATTGGTGTTAAAAGTGTTGAAATTGAGTATATTTGAGTTGGCATTAATTGTTTCATGCAATGAATTAGTAAAAAAATGATTGGAATTAAATCTGGAAAATGACAAAACTGCACAAGTATGAACTCGGATGATCCGAATTCGGATCCGATATGAACTCAGATCTAGTTCGAATTCGGATGAGATCCGGACTTCAGATATACAAAAACAGAAATATAATTTCCAAGTGTTGAATTTCGGTTGGGGTCCGAATTCGGATGTGGTCTGAACTTGTATGTGGTCCGAACTTGGATGTAGTCCGAACTTGTATGTGGTCCGAATTTGTAAGTGGACCGAACTCAGATGGGGTCCGAATTCGGGTATGGGATCCGAATTTCAGGTCAAATGTTACAAAACTTATAAAATTAAGTTTTATGAAATTAAACAGTTATTGACACAATGTTTTGTTACAACTGACTTAACAGGTCCCTTGTGGTGTTGTTTAACCCACAGTGGGGTACTTTGTGGATCCGGTTGAAAGCCTGAGGAGAAATAAAATTAACTGAAAATAAATAACGCACCCACGGTGAGTACATATGATTTCACATGTCTAAATCTGTTTTATGTTAGTTATTGCCTGCTGAGACATGTTGTTTCACAATTCATTTGAAATTCTACTGACTTGCGTAAACTTAGATACACATTGTTGCTTGTTGCATGTCCGTTCCTTTGTTGTGCATCTAGCGGTAGACCGGCGGGTCGCATCTGTATTCCGATGTTACTTCACTATATGACCCGGAGTTGATACCTCCGAGGTTCTGGTAGGCAGTAAGTCATCCCCGATGTTATGTCTGTCTCAGATGGTTGGTTTAATGCCGAGCCTTGGGCTCGAAGGAGCTGCGGCTCTTGTTCCGTACTTGGTGTACGAAGAGAGTATACGACGTGTGTCGTCGGTGTTACTCTTGGAGGCTTCATAAAGATTTGTAGAATGCGTAAATCTGTGTATTCACTAAGCTTTGCTTACCCCTCAGTTGTTCAATTTTTACAGGAAATGGGAAATCTGCTGCGGGACCTTCTAGCTAGGTCAACTATTGAAGTTTTGAAGATATCTACTACTCATCTTGGTAATTGGACCATGGGATTATTGTTGTAATACATTTGGGATGTTGTAATAACTTTTGAGTATGTAGACTTAGACTTGAAACCTTGTAGCACCATAGGGTGTTTAAAATAGTTGTATTATTTTCTTTTATGTACTTTAATGCTTCCGCAATTATATTAAGCTTTCAGATCATTATGTAATTATATGTTTGGTGATTAATCCTGGGTGTATTGTAATGGTGGTTATTATGGCAAGGGTGTCACAGCAAATGGTATCAGAGAAGTAGTTTGAGATTCAAGTGTCCGTGAGGTCTTGGTCTCAAACATTAAGTGATGATATGTAGTGGTTTAAGTAATGATCTAAACTAAGATAGGTTATGATCCAGTAATCATAAGAAATTGACTTTCATATGGGACAATGGGTGGTGTCTTTTAATAAATGACATGTTACTAAACAAGTTATATATTTTATATTTCAGAACATGTCTGGAGGAGGAATGACACCCGAAGAAACAAGAGAAATGATGCTAGAATGATGGCTGAGAAAAATAAGATGATTCAAGACCAGTTTCGGGCTCGAGATGAGGCCGAAGCCAAGAGAAGGGAAGAAAAGAGAAAGAATAAGGAAAAAGAGGTCAATAATGATGAACGAGATGACAACACTGGGTCATCTAATAAACCCAAAGGTTGTCGATTCAAGGACTTTAAGGGAAATGGTGTTGTAGAATTTAATGGACTGGGTGATGCTGTTGCCGCACTTGAATGGATAACAGCAACTGAGCGGACATTCTGAATCAGCGATTGTGCTGAGAAGGACATGGTCCGGTTCGCTACATCAATGTTCACCAAAGACGCAGTTATGTGGTGGAATTCCATGGTTAACGCATTAACCTTGGAGAAAGTCTCTGTGATGACGTGGGCTGAGTTCACTGAATTCTTTACTCAGCAATATTGACCGGCTGATGAACGTCGAAGATTAGAAGCTAAGTTTATAACTCTGATGTAGGGGACTAAGACTGTGTCCCAGTATGCTGTGGAATTCACGAGGCTGATTTTGTTTGCGCCTCATCAGGTTGATACTGAGGAAAGGAAAGTAACCAGGTTCGAGGCTGGTTTAGATATGGAAATCAGAAGAGTTATGAGCAAAGTACGCTACCCTACATTTGCTGGCTTACTAGAGGCTGCCAGAAATGTAGAACAAATTCTTATGCATGTTAGGATATTCGATTGGGTCTGCCGCTGCTGCTACTAATCCAACACAGCCATCACCACCGAAGCGCCAACGTGAAGGGGGATACTCTGGTTCTTCCCATCTTCACAGTATTCACCGCAACAATCTTATCATCGATCATTTGGGTCTTCTGGTCGTGCTCGTGCTTATTCCATCAACACAGAACCGCAGTATTGTAATAAGTGCCACTTGGAACACTTTGGCAAGTGCACTAATGGACGCGCTTGCTTTTGCTGTGGAGAGTTGGGCCATTTTCAGAGTGAGTGTCCACGAAAAGTCGATGCCTGCCATAAGTGTGGGGTATGGGGGCATTATAGTAGAAACTGTAGAAAGAACGCTCCAGCAGCTGCTGCTCCATCTTCAACCCGATCATCTGGGGTATCTAGTGGTGGTTCAGTCAACCGCCGGAACCAGCCACAAAGGGTGCCGGCTCATGCATTTCAAATTACCCGCAAAGGAGGCTAGGGAAAACCCGAAGGTGGTTACTGGTATGTTCATTGTTAATTTCATGCCTGCACGAGTTCTTTTTGATTCGGGTGCCAACCGGTCTTTTGTATCTACTGTTTTTGCACAACAACTATCAATGCCACTGTCTAAGCTCTCTGCTGCACTAGATATTGAAACTGCTAGTAACACTTTAGTCAAAGTAGATCATGTATACCGTAACTGCACTTTAGTGATTGAAGATGTAATCTTCAATTTGGATTTGATTCCGATCGAATTCAGTGAGTTTGACGTGATTGTTGGAATGGACTGGTTGATCGAAAATGAATCCCATATAGTCTGTAAGAAGCGAATGATAAAGATAACTACTCCGGAGGGGCGTGAGATCTGCATATATGGGGATAGGAGAAGTGGGGATCTGTGCTTATTGACCATTGCAAAAGCCCGAAAGCTTGTTGTAAAGGGGTGTGACGCCTACTTGGCATATGCTATTGATGCCAAGGCTGAGAAGAAGACCGTGGCCGATGTGCCTGTTGTATCATAATTCCCGGATGTGTTTCCGGAAGACTTGTCTGGTGTGCCGCCTGAGAGGCAAGTGGAATTTCATATTAATTTGATCCCTGGAGCTGCACCGGTAGCTCGTTCTCCGTATCGCCTTGCTCCTACCGAAATGAAAGAGATGATGAAACAACTCCAGGAGTTGTTGGATAAGGGCTTCATTCGATCGAGTTCATCTTCGTAGGGAGCCCCTGTTTTGTTTGTGAAAAAGAAAGATGACACGATGAGGATGTTCATTGATTACCGGGAGCTGAATAAGCCGACTATTAAGAACAAGTATCCGTTGCCGAGGATAGATGATTTGTTTGATCAATTGCATGGGGCAAGTGTGTTCTCTAAAATCGACTTGCGATCGGGGTACCATCAGTTGAAGGTACGAGAAGATGATGTGCCTAAAACAGCATTCAGAACTCGGTATGGGCATTACGAGTTTCTGGTGATGCCTTTTGGGTTAACCCACGCCCCGACTGTCTTTATGGATTTGATGAATAGAGTTTGCAGACCGATGTTAGAAAAGTCGGTGATTGTGTTTATTGATGACATTCTAGTGTACTCTAAGTCTGAAGCGGAACATGCTGATCATCTAAGGGAATTATTGGAATTGTTGAGGAAGAAAAAGTTGTATGCCAAATTCTCAAAGTTTGAGTTTTGGTTACAACAGATTCAATTTTTTGGACACATAATTTTGGGAGCTGGGATTTCTGTAGATCCAGCTAAAGTTGAGGCCATAAGAAACTGGGAATCGCCTCGATCAGCTACAGAAGTCAGAAGTTTTCTTGGATTGGCGGGATATTATCGGAGATTTATAAGGGACTTCTCAAAGATTGCAGTTCCTTTGACTGCATTAACGAAAAAGAATGCACCGTTTGTTTGGGAAACTGTGCAGCAAGAGGCTTTTGAAGTTTTGAAAAAGATGTTAAGAGAAGCACCAATACTTGTCTTACCTGAGGGCAATGAGGATTTTGTGGTATACACGGATGCTTCGAGGCTGGGGTTAGGTGTTGTATTGATGCAGCGTGGAAAAGTAATTGCATACGCCTCAAGACAGTTAAAGCAACATGAGAAAGACTACTTCACTCACGATTTGGAGTTGACCGCTGCTACGTTTGCATTGAAGTTGTGGAGACACTATCTGTATGGAACTAAGTGTCAACTCTATACAGATCATAAGAGTTTGAAGTATATTTTCAGTCAGAAAGAGCTTAACATGAGACAAAGACGTTCGACGGAACTTATAAAGGATTATGATTGCAAGATCCTTTATCATCCTGGAAAGGCTAACGTGGTAGCCGATGCTTTAAGTCGCAAAGCTTATGCTAAGGACTGTTGCTACATGATGACGTCTACGATGTTAACTTCCACGATTATTGATGATATAAAAGCTGCTCAAGTAGAAGCTTTGAAGGAAGAAAATGTTGGTGCTGAGGATATTCGAGTACAGAAAAAGGTTATGGAAACGAGTGAATCGGGTTTGAAAGGAATATATGGAAGGATTTGGGTGCCAAAGTTCGGGGGTATGAGGAGAGTGATTATTGAAGATGCACATCAGTCAAAGTTTTTTATACATCCCGGGAGCACAAAGATGTGCAATAAACTGAAAGCAGACTTTTGGTGGCCGGGATTGAAGAAGGATATTGGTCAGTATGTGGGGAGATGCAAGACATGTCGGTTAGTGAAAGCCGAACATCATCAACCATATGGTAGCTTGCAACCACTTCCCATTCCGGAATGGAAGTGGGAACACATCACGGTGGACTTTGTTACTAAGTTACCAAAGACTAGGCGTCAACACGATGCTTTATGGGCGTTGATAGATTAACCAAGTCTGCTCATTTCATTCCCATCAGGGAAAATTATTCGTTGGAAAAGTTGGCTCAGATTTATATGGACGAGATTGTTTCTAGACATGGAGTAGCTAAGTCCATTGTATCAGATCGGGATAGCCGATTTACTTCAAATTTCTGGTCGGCATTACAAGAAGGATTGGGAACGAGAATCGCGATGAGTACAGCTTACCGTCCGCAAACCGATGGCCAAAGTGAAAGGACTATCCTGACACTTGAAGATATGATGCGGTCGTGTATATTGGATCTCGGTGGTAATTGGGACGATCATTTGCCACTGATAAAGTTCTCGTACAACAACAGTTATCACACAACGAAGCACCGTTTGAGGCATTGTATGGGAGAAGGTGTAGGACTCCTACCTGTTGGAGAGAAACCGGAGAAACACCGATTACTGAGCCGGCATTGCTTTAGGAAACGAATGAGAAGATATAGCTGGTTAGACAAAATATGAAGGCGACCCAGGATCGACAGAAAAACTATCATGATATGAGGCATAAACCAATCAGTTTTGATGTGAATGATTGGGTTTATTTAAAAGTATCACCTATGAGAGGTGTTACTCGTTACGTGAAAAAAGGAAAGTTAACTCTGAGATTTGTTGGACATTTTAGGATAGTAGAGAAAGTTGGAAACCAGTCTTACCGTTTGGAGTTGCCTGAAGAAATGTCGGGCATACATCCGGTATTCCATGTGGGGAACCTTAGAAAGTCTTTCACTACTAACAATGAGGACTGGGCTGATCATACCGAGTTACAAATCGACGAAAGGCTCAGATATGTAGAAGAGCCGGAATGTATATTGGATACTAAAGTAAAGAAATTAAGGAGTAAAGAGATAGAGATGGTGCTTGTGCGTTGGAAGCATCACAAAGGATCCAATCATACGTAGGAGACTAAGTCTGAAATGATGAAGAAATACCCGCAATTGTTTGGATTCAAATAACTTCGAGGACGAAGTTTGAGCGTGGTGGATCTCATGCTGTAACATCCTAAAATTTAAATTGTTGTATTTGAGGTTTATTAGTTTATAAATCTAAATTAATGTAACTAAGTGGGATTGAATTTGGATTAATTGTGAAAGTTGGTTGCTACTATAAATTTTTTTTGTGAATTTCAATATTATATTTATGTATGATGAATTAAAAATGTTGGAGATGCTAAAATTAGGATGAAAATCAGTATTCAATGAAATCAGATAAGTTGAGGGGTTAGTTGTGCCAATAACCGAAAGTTGAGCATAAAAGTCTCAAAACTCTTTCATTTTGATTATCTCACTCTCTCTCTAAAACTCTTCTCTCTCTCGGCTCTCTCATCATCTTCAAACGAAGATCAACAAGTTCGTGGTAATTGAAGCTGGAAATTGGAATTTAGATTGCTAAGAAGGAACTACAAACACTGCAATCGAAGATTTAAGGTAATTATCGGCTTTTGGTTTGGTTTTGATAAAAATCCGAATCTTTTGATTAAAGTTTCAGATGTTGTTGCATGTGTCGTATTATAGTGGAAATGTTTAAATCGAGTATTTAAGATGCTATGTACCAAATTTCAGGCTTTGAATCAACTCCTAAGTATAAATTTGAGGAATTAGTGTGTGTTTTGAGTGTGTGTTCGACGGTTGATGAAAACGGACAAAAAGGAGTTTGATTTGGTATGTAAGCATGTTAATATTGGTGTTAAAAGTGTTGAATTGAGTATATTTGAGTTGGCATTAATTGTTTCATGCAATGAATTAGTACAAAAATGATTGGAATTAAATCTGGAAAATGACAAAACTACACAAGTATGAACTCGGATGATCCGAATTCGGATCCGATATGAACTCGGATCTGGTCCGAATTCGGATGAGATCCGGACTTCAGATATACAAAAACAGAAAAATAATTTTCATGTGTTGAATTTCGGTTGGGGTCCGAATTCGGATGTGGTCCGAACTTGTATGTGGTCCGAACTTGGTGGTCCGAACTTGTATGTGGTCCGAATTTGTAAGTAGACCTAACTCAGATGGGGTTCGAATTCGGGTGGGGTCCGAATTCAGGCATGGGATCCGAATTTCGGGTCAAATTTAACAAAACTTATAAAATTAAGTTTTATGAAATTAAACAGTTATTGACACAATGTTTTGTTACAACTGACTTAACAGGTCCATTGTGGTGTTGTTTAACCCACAGTGAGGTACTTTGTGGATCCGGTTGAAAGCCCGAGGAGAAATAAAATTAACTGAAATTAACTAACGCACCCACGGTGAGTACATATGATTTCGCATGTCTATATCTGTTTTATGTTAGCTATTGCCTGCTGAGACATGTTGTTTCACAATTCATTTGGAATTCTACTGACTTGCGTAGACTTAGATGCACATTGTTTCTTGTTGCATGTCCGTTCCTTTGTTGTGCATCTATCGGTGGACTGGCGGGTCGCATCTGTATTCCGATGTTACTGCACTATATGACCCGGAGCTGATCCCTCCGAGGTTCTGGTAGGCAGTAAGTCATCCCCGATGTTATATCTGTCTCAGATGGTTGGTTTAATGCCGAGCCTTGGGCTCGAATGAGCTGTGGCTCTTGTTCCGTACTTGGTGTACGAAGAGAGTATACGACGTGTGTCGTCGGTGTTACTCTTGGAGGCTTCATAAAGATTTATAGAATGCGTAAATCTTTGTATTCACTAAGCTTTGCTTACCCCTCAGTTGTTCACTTTTTACAGGAAAGGAGAAATCTGCTGCGGGACCTTCTAGCTAGGTCAACTATTGATGTTTTTGAAGATATCTACTACTCATCTTGGTAATTGGACCATGGGATTATTGTTGTAATACATTTGGGATGTTGTAATAACTTTTGAGTATGTAGACTTAGACTTGAAACCTTGTAGCACCATAGGGTGTTTAAAACAGTTGTATTAATTTATTTTATGTACTTTAATGCTTCCGCAATTATACTAAGCTTTCAGATCATTATGTAATTATATGTTTGGTGATTAATCCTAGGTGTATTGTAATGGTGGTTATTGTGGCAAGGGTGTCACAATAGATCACAGAATTGATACAAAAAAGATGGAATCAAATAAAACTATCAACAAACAGATTTATCATATAAAATCAAAATCAGAGAGAGAATATTTGATATTCAAAAGTCAAAGACTAAATCTCTCAATACGTACGTGAACAACTAATTGCAAATACATGAGAAAATGTTATTTATACTAGAAGTACATCTTTAAGGAAATTACAAAATAGTCCCCTAACTTTACAAAAACAACCTATCCAAACAAAGACTATGAATGACAATGACATATGGGATCTTGTTGAATGACATGAATGTACGAGACCAATTAGTTGGTTATATATTGATATTTAAGTATCTATAAGGATTCATAATGTAATATCGAAAGGTATAAAGGATGTCTAGTTGCTAAAGGCTTTACATAAAAGAAAGGCATTGACTATAAAGAGGCTTTCTTTATGGTATTTTTGGAAAGACTCTTTTAGAAATAATAATGACTCGGATAACTCATTTTGATCTCGAGCTAGATTAGATGGCAGTTAAGACAGTTTCTTAATGCAGACATTGATGAGATGTCTTACATAAAGTGACCTGAAAGCTTTGAATATGAAGATCCAAAGATTATGTATGGTAAGTAAGATTAAGATTCCATCTATGGTTTGAATTAGATTTTTCGTGAGTAGTATTGCAATTTGTATCAAGTTATTACCTTGTATGTTGTTGAGGTAAATATCATTAATTATTGCAAGCAATAGTGGGAGTAAATAAGTCTTCATATGCGTTTTGTTGATATTCTACTTGTAAGTATTGTTGTAGTTTTAATCTTGAAAACCAAGAAATTTTTGATGAAAAATCTTGGTGATACCTCTCTTTATAAGGTATTCATTTACTTAAAGATCATTCTTGAAGTATATTGGATTATCATAAAAGAGTTACATCTAGGGTTGTTCGAATAAAACCAAACCGCTTAAACCGTTTGATCCGAAACCGAAAAAATCCGAAACCGAAACATCATGGAGCGGTTTAGGTTTTCATTTTTTAGATAACCGTGGATAACTAAACGAAACCGATTTTATATATACATGTTAGTCGCTTCTATTTATAATTTTATTTAGTTATTCTACATGAAATATGTTGGTAAAAAGTGTAAATTTTTCAAAGGAAAAAGTGTATTTTCCATGTTTTTGGACCAAATATAATTATATATAGTTGTGAGATATATAATTAATATTTTATGGGTGTGTATTCTCCTTGAAGAGAGGATTACAACGATATAAAGAACGTTTAAAACGGAGCTAAGATGAATGAGATATCGATGCTCAAACATTGGTGTTTGATGTGGGAAAATGCAAGTTAAAAGTGTGAAAACTTGTCCCACATAGGAAGATGGACCAAACCATGAGTGGTTAATAATGAGGAGTCTTGACAAGCATGACAAGTTACTCCAAGACAAAACTTGGGTCCAAGCAGTAGCAAATCATTAAACTTGCGTGAGCCGCGTTCGTGTCTTGAACGAATCTAGACAATTCTAGAGCCGTTACAGAAATAGTTTAATGAAGGAATTATTATATTTAATTATTAATAAAAAATATTTTTTATTACAATTAAATATAATTAATTTGTTGTTACAACTCATGGTTTAATGATAGAATTATTATATTTAATTATTAATAAAAAAATGGTTTTTTATTATTATTACAATTGAATATAATTAATTTGTTGTTACAACTCATCTCCTATAAAAGGGATGGAGATGCAAACACCAAAACACACTTGAAACACTTGAAAGACTTGGAAAACACTTTGCATTCTTGAAAGATTTTGCACTTTAAACGGCGAGACGTTGCTGCTTCCAAGAACGAAGATCACTCAGAATTCACGTGTTTTTCCAGGCAAGTTGGTTACCTCCGGCAGTACATGCTGCTTTGGCTGTTGTAGCCTGGGAAACAGACTTCGAATCTGTTTTAAGGGAATCGTGTCAAACACGATACTCAGCCTTTATTTTTCGTATTGTAATTTACTTTCCGTATTATTATTTCTTTTATTTGTAATTTTAATTTCCGTACTTTATTTATTTCCGTGTATTGTAATTTCATTTCTTGAATTGTAATTCGTAATACATTTCTTATATTTTATAATTGGTATCGAGCACAATATCCCTACAATCTTAAAACAGAATTTTACAACCACGATACCGGTTATAAAATTTAGGAATTTTATAGAAATTGTTTCTTCGATTCAAACAAGTTTTGTCTTGAAGTAAAAGTTTCTATTACATTATTGTTTCGATTCAAACGAGTTTTGTCTCGAAGCAATTGTGTTTCCATTTCATTTAATTATTTCTGTTTCATTACAAACGAGTTTTGGTTTCGAGACGGATTTAATTTTTGCAACAACCTTGATTAAGTGTTTAATTTGAACGGCAGATTCGATTATTCACTTTTGGTTTCTTAAACATTGAACGGATGATTCAATTTTAACTTTTAATATAAAATTTGTTACTATTCTCCTTCGGGTTACAAGTGTTTGAATGAACGGTTGATTCATTCTTCACTTTGGTGTTATCACTTTGGTGTTAAATTGAACGACAGATTCAATTTTAGTGATAAAATCGGTTATAATAAAAAGATTTAATTTTGTTATAAAGTGATTAAATTGAACGGTTGATTCAAGTTTTGTCAATTGAAGTATTTGACATTGTTTATAACAAAAGATTTAATTTTGTTATAAAGTGATTAAATTGAACGGTTGAATCAAGCTTGATCAATTAATTTGACGTTGTTTATAATAAAAGTGTAATTTTATTATAAAGTGAGAAAGTTTTCTTTATTGAAAATTTATAAAGTATTTGTTTGAAAAGAAGATTCACAACTACTTATAATTATTTTCTTTGGCGTTAAAGAAAAAAAATAGAAATGTTAGATGGAGTTGTGTCACAGTCGATGACTTCAACTATAACATCTATTGCTAAACCATCGATTAAGGAGATGGTTGATATAATTGGAGTTCAAAATGCGAGTAAATTTGCCAATCATATTGAGAAATCAGAATTGTTTTCTGATTTGGATCTTGAACCATGCGTGGTTCTTGACGGCAATGGTGAAGTTGCAAGTGTGATGAATGTGAATATCACAGCAATGGTTTCTGATGTAGAATTGGTAAGATCTGAACCGAATGAATGGTGGATCGACACTGGTTCTACCCGACATGTGTGTTCGGAGAAAAGTTTGTTTACTACTTTGAAAGTAGTTAATGGAAAAAAGATCTTCATGGGAAACTTTGAAACGGTTGATGTCAAAGGTGAAGGCGATGTGATCTTGAAGATGACATCCGGGAAAGATCTTATGTTGACAAATGTTTTGTATGTACCGGAAATTCGAAAGAATTTGGTTTCCGGATGGCTGTTAAACAAGTTTGGATTTAAAATGGTTTTTGAATCGAATAAATTTGTTTTGACCAAGAATGATCATTTTGTTGGAGAAGGTTTTGCTTTGAATGGAATGTTCAAAATAAATTTGATGATTTTGAAAAGCAATTTTAATAAAACGACTACAAATTCGGTTTATTTGACAGAGTCTTCTGACGTATGGCATGGTCGTCTTGGACATGTCAATTTTAATTCTTTACGTCGTTTAATCAAGTTAAATTGCATTCCATCTTTTCATATTGATTCAAATTATAAATGCCAAACTTGTGTTGAAGCCAAACTTACAAGATCGTCTTTCCAATCGGTTGAAAGAATAACCGAACCACTTGATATGATTCACACGGATATGTGTGATTTAAAATCCATTCATACGAGAGGTGGTAATAAGTACTTCATCACGTTTATTGATGATTGTACTAGATATTGCTATGTTTACTTGATGAAAAGTAAAGATGAAGCAATCGATAAGTTTGTTTTATACAAACAAGAGGTTGAGAACCAACTCAACAAAAAGATTAAGGTTGTAAGAAGTGATCGAGGTGGTGAACATGTGTCACCGTTTGCGGATTTATGTGCTCAACATGGAATCCGACACGAATTCACCGCTCCTTACTCACCTCAACAAAATGGTATTGCGGAAAGAAAGAACCGAACCTTGAAAGAAATGGTGAATGCCATGTTAATTAGTTCGGGAATGAGCCAAGAAATGTGGGGGGAAGCTATCCTCTCGGCTACTTATCTTTTGATACCCCGCAAGAAAATGGATAAAACACCGTATGAACTTTGGATGGGAAGAGAGCCATCCTATAAGTACTTACGAGTGTGGGGGTGCCTAGCAAAGGTTGTTGTACCGGCACCTAAGGCTCAAAAGATAGGACCTAAAACGTTTGATTGCATATTTATTGGTTATGCACATCACAGTAGTGCCTATCGGTTTCTTGTGTATGAGTCTAAAAATCCAGCAATTCACAAGAATACCATCATGGATTCAAGGAATGCATCCTTCTTTGAGAATATATTTCCTTGTTTACAAAAGGATCGTGCTAGTTCGTCTAAATCAAGTGACGAAAATGTCCAGATGAGACAATAGGACAACCTGAAAGAGAAGAGGTTGAGCCTAAAAGAAGTAAAAGGAAAAAGGTTGAAAAATCATATGGAGATGATTTTGTCACTTACATGGTTGAAAGTGAACCCAAAACTTACCGAGAAGCGGTAACTTCTTCTGAAGGACCTCAATGGAAAGAAGCCATCAAGAGTGAAATTGAGTCAATTTTACAAAATCATACTTGGGAACTAGTGGACCTTCCTGAAGGTTGCAAACCACTAGGTTACCGATGGCTTTTTAAGAGGAAAATGAAACCTGATGGTTCCATTGATAAATATAAAGCACGGTTGGTAATCAAAGGTTACAAACAAAAGGAGGGTGTTGATTACTTTGATACATATTCGCCGGTGACGCGAATAACATCCATTAGATTGGTGCTTGCGATTGCCGCAATAAGAAATCTAGAAGTGCACCAAATGGATGTGAAGACGGCTTTTCTAAACGGTGATTTAGAAGAAGAAATCTACATGGAGCAACCCGAGGGTTTTAGTGCTCCCGGATGTGGAAAGAAAGTTTGTAGGCTTGTTAAGTCATTATATGGCTTGAAGCAAGCTCCCAAACAATGGCATCAAAAGTTTGACCACGTCATGCTAGAATGTGGATTCAAAATTAATGAGTGCGACAAGTGTGTGTACACGAAAGATACAAAACATGGATATGTCATTCCTTGTTTATACGTAGACGATATGCTTATCGTTGGTAGTAACGAAAGAATGATTAACTCAACGAAAGAGATGTTGAAATCCAAATTTGACATGAAAGACATGGGTTTAGCGGAAGTGATTCTTGGTATGAAAATCACAGGAACCCTAGATAGTCTTGTGTTAAGTCAAACTCATTATGTGGATAAAATTCTTGAGAAATTTAGTAATGGTGATTCTAGTATAGCTAGAACTCCAATTGACACTAGTCCACATCTATCGAAAAATAGAGGTGAAAGTGTTAATCAACTAGAATACTCAAGAATTATAGGCAGTCTAATGTATCTAATGTCTTGTACCAGACCGGACATAACATATGCTGTAAGCAGGCTAAGTAGGTACACGAGTAATCTGAGTCGGATTCATTGGAAAAGTGTGATACGAGTACTTCGGTACTTGAGATATACTCGAGAGTACGGATTACGTTATGAGAGATATCCAGCTGTGATAGAAGGATACAGCGATGCGAATTGGATATCCGATATAAAATATTCTAGATCTACAAGTGGATATGTATTTACACTTGGTGGTGCTGCTATTTCTTGGAAGTCTTCCAAGCAAACAGTGATATCTAGATCTACGATGGAATCTGAATTCATCGCATTAGATAAATGTGGTGAAGAAGCCGAATGGTTACGTCAATTTATTGAAGACATACCAAAGTGGCTGAAACCCGTTTCAGCCGTTACTATACATTGTGATAGCCAATCAGCGATTGGTAGAGCGCATAGCATAATGTATAATGGTAAGTCAAGACATATTAGACGTCGGCATAATTCGATACGACAACTACTCTCAACAGGTGTTATTACTATTGACTATGTGAAGTCAAAAGATAACATTGCGGATTCGCTTACGAAAGGCCTAAATAGAGAGTTAGTTTTGAAGTCGTCAAAAGGAATGGGACAAAAGCCCATAAATGAATAAATTCATACGAAAGAAAACCTTACCTTGTTGACTGGAGATCCCAAGATCTTGGTTCAAAAGGACAACCTATTTGTATGAATAAAGTGTGGTCACTGTGGGGGGTTGTGAAAAACTCCTAGTCCATTCCTATATGATTTCTAGAAGAAAATCATTTTAGTGACAATGAGGTTAAGCATTTTATAATGATTCGGTCGAAATCAATTATGCTTTTAATGATTCGGGAGAAATCACCTATGTGAGAGAGAAGTGGGGTCGCTTCGAGTGGAATTGTAGGGGCACAATTCTTAGTAGCTCTCGCAGAACCAGGCTAGTGTTCCATGACCATAACGGACACGACTATGAGGAGTTAACCTTGTTAGGGAGATTCTTGTGTGAAGTGTATTGTCGTCTTCACAAATGGCAGCTCAGTCCAAAGACATCGAGTTCTACTGACGGCTAGAAGGCTAAGTGCATTTCATAAGGGAAGGTTCAAAGGTTTACACCTACCTATCCTATGCAAGATTTCAACCATTGAAAATTCATTGGAATTTTATGTGTCTTCGATCAATCTCATACATGTGGGGGATGATTGGAATGTGTTTTCGATCGATCTCTCATTCATGTGGGGGATTGTTGGAAAAAAGTGTAAATTTTTGAAAGGAAAAAGTGTATTTTCCATGTTTTTGGACCAAATATAATTATATATAGTTGTGAGATATATAATTAATATTTTATGGGTGTGTATTCTCCTAGAAGAGAGGATTACAACGATATAAAGAACGTCCAAAACGGAGCTAAGATGAATGAGATATCGATGCTCAAAGATTGGTGTTTGATGTGAGAAAATGCAAGTTAAAAGTGTGAAAACTTGTCCCACATAGGAAGACGGACCAAACCATGAGTGGTTTATAATGAGGAGTCTTGACAAGCATGACAAGTTACTCCAAGACAAAACTTGGGTCCAAGCAGTAGCAAATCATTAAACTTGTGTGCACTTGCATCTGCCTCGTACTTTGTATAAGGTATTTTTTTTTGCATGAGCCGCGTTCGTGTCTTGAACGAATCTAGACAATTCTAGAGCCGTTACAGAAATAGTTTAATGATAGATTTATTATATTTAATTATTAATAAAAAATATTTTTTATTACAATTAAATATAATTAATTTGTTGTTACAACTCATGGTTTAATGATAGAATTATTATATTTAATTATTAATAAAAAAATGGTTTTTTATTATTATTACAATTAAATATAATTAATTTGTTGTTACAACTCATCTCCTATAAAAGGGATGGAGATGCAAACACCAAAACACACTTGAAACACTTGAAAGACTTGGAAAACACTTTGCATTCTTGAAAGATTTTGCACTTTAAACGGCGAGACGTTGCTGCTTCCAAGAACGAAGATTACTTAGAATTCACGTGTTTTTCCAGGCAAGTTGGTTACCTCCGGCAGTACACGCTGCTATGGTTGTTGTACCCTGGGAAACAGACTTCGAATCTGTTTTAAGGTAATCGTGTCAAACACGAGACTCAGCCTTTATTTTTCGTATTGTAATTTACTTTCCGTATTATTATTTCTTTTATTTGTAATTTTAATTTCCGTACTTTATTTATTTCCGTGTATTGTAATTTCATTTCTTGAATTGTAATTCGTAATACATTTCTTATATTTTATAATTGGTATCGGGCACAATATCTCTACAAAATAGTATATTTTCAAATGATTTTTTTATTTTAATTGTTTTGTTAAATCCATTTAGTGTAATTTTTAAAATTTATGATCAAATAATTTACAATGACTTTGTACTTCAAAATAATTTGTGTATAAAAAGATATATATCTTTAATTTTATTTGCTTTAAAGCATATAGCGGGTAACCATGAATTAAAGTCGGTGATCATCATGTTTACTCACCACTATAGTGTGATGAAAGTTGTAACAGTTTCATAGGTTATATATGAACTGGATCAGATTGACTAAAAAAGTCTAAAAGATTGGTTAATAGATGCACGCCTAGAAATATATGAGATGTAATTTATAACATGTTAAATCCAAGTGGGACATTGTTAGAATTTTCGGTTGGTGGTCTTAAATGTTTAAAGTTTTCGGACTTTATCGTTTAATAGACATTTTTGGTAATTATAATTATTATTATTGTTATTATTATTATTATTATTATTATTATTATTATTATTATTATGTAAATGGACTTTATGTTTTGATGGTAACCCTAATTCTTCTTCTATATATAGCGAGGGTCGTCAATACTCCAAAACAACCTAAAATTCCTAATCTCCGTATATCAAAGCTCTACTGTTCGGTTTAGAACACTAAGTTTTAAGTGAAGAAGACTCTCATAATCCTATTCATTTGTCATCAAGATTTCGCATAAAAAGATGACATCGATGGATCCATGTATTATTTTATTTTTTTATGATTTATGTTAATTATTTGGCAACATGGTTGATCAAGTTTATTATTCAAGTATTTCTATCAAAGGTTAATTGCAAATAATAGCTACATACTATTTTTTTGTAAATACTAGTCATGATACCTATTTTTATTCCAATTACGTCTTTTTCTATACACATTTAGTAATTATACTATAGTTTTTGTATTTATTAAATGATTAAGCAACCTCGAAAACTACTAGATTCATCTAAGTACTTAAATGGAACACAAGAAAGTATGATACCATAATATATATTGAAATGATGACAAAACACACAGATATATATATATATATATATATATATATATATATATATATATATATATATATATATATATATATATATATATATATATATATATATACATACATATGTATATATATATGTATATATACATATATATGTATATATATATATGTATATATACATATGTATATATATATGTATATATACATATGTATGTATATATACATATATATGTATATATACATATATATATATATGTATGTATATATACATATGTATGTATATATACATATATATGTATATATGTATGT
>JAANYP010002107.1:0-12755 GCA_020465985.1 Centrapalus pauciflorus | reverse complement strand
TCCATTCCATGAGTAATAAAACTTAGATTAAAATTAATCAGGTAATTTCATGAACCTAGGTTATACACAGATATTCAATTCAATTCAACTGCATTCCATGAATAATAAAACTTCGGTTGAAATTGATAAAGTAATTTCATAAACCTAGGTTACATACAGATAAACAATTCATTTCCATTAATCCATGAAATTACATGAATAATAAATTAAAATTTAGGTTGAAATTAATCAAGTAGTTTTCATGAACCTAGGTTTATAAATCACTTAACAGCTTGAGAAAATACACTAACAGCTTGAGAAATTGAACTAACAGCACCAAAATTTGCAAAAAACATAATTTTTCAGTTTAACTCAATTAAATAATAACACTTAGGTTAAAATTAATCAAGTAATTTCATGAACCTAGGTTATATACAGATATTCAATTCAATTCATTTTCATTCCATTCCATGAGTAATAAAACTTAGGTTAAAATTAATCAGGTAATTTCATGAACCTAGGTTATATACAGATATTCAATTCTATTGAATTGCATTCCATTCCATGAATAATAAAATTTAGGTTGAAATTAATCAAGTAATTTCATAAACCTAGGTTACATACAGATAAACAATTCATTTCCATTAATCCATGAAATTACATGAATAATAAATTAAAACTTAGGTTGAAATTAATCAAGAAATTTCATGAACCTAGGTTTATAAAACACTTAACAACTTGAGAAAATGCATTAACAGCTTGAGAAATTGTACTAACAGCACGAAACTTGCAAAAACATAATTTTTCATTTTAACTCAATTAAATAATAACACTTAGGTTAAAATTAATCAGGTAATTCCATGAACCTAGCTTATATACAGATATTTAATTCAATTGAATTGCATCCATTCCATGAGTAATAAAACTTAGGTAAAAATTAATCAGGTAATTTCATGAACCTAGGTTATATACAGATATTCAATTCTATTGAATTGCATTCCATTCCATGAATAATAAAACTTAGGTTGAAATTAATAAAGTAATTTCATAAACCTAGGTTACATACAGATAACCAATTCATTTCCATTAATCCATTAAATTACATGAATAATACATTAAAACTTAGGTTGAAATTAATCAAGTAATTTCATGAACCTAGGTTTATAAAACACTTAACAGCTTGAGAAAATGCACTAACAGCTTGAGAAATTGAACTAACAGCACGAAACTTACAAAAGTATAATTTTTCAGTTTAACTCAATTAAATAATAACACTTAGGTTAAAATTAATCAGGTATATTCATGAACCTAAGTTATATACAGATATTTAATTCAATTCAATTGCATCCATTCCATGAGTAATAAAACTTAGGTTAAAATTAATCAGGTAATTTCATGAAACTAGGTTATATACAGATATTCAATTCATTTGAATTGCATTCCATTTCATGAATAATAAAATTTAGGTAGAATTTAATCAAGTAATTTCATAAACCTAGGTTACATACAGATAAGCAATTCATTCCATTTATCCATGAAATTACATGATTAATTAAATAAAACTTAGGTTCAAATTAATCAAGTAATTTCATGAACCTAGGTTTATAAAACACTTAACAGCTTGAGAAAATGCACTAACAGCTTGAGAATTTGATCTAGCAGCTCGAACCTTGCAAAAACAAATTTTTTTAATTTAACTCAATTAAATAATAAACTTGGGTTAAAATTAATCATGTAATTTCATGAACCTAAGTTATAGACATATATTCAATTCAATTGAATTCCATTCCATTCCATGAGTAATATTAGATTAGAATTAATCAGGTAATTTTATGAACCTAGGTTATAGTTCAATTGCATTCCATGAATAATAAAACTTAGGTTGAAATTAATCAAGTAATTTTATAAACCTAGGTTACATACAGATAAACAATTCATTTCCATTAATCCATGAAATTACATGAATAATAAATTAAAACTTAGGTTGAAATTAATCAAGTAATTTCATGAACCTAGGTTTATAAAACACTTAACAGCTTGAGAAAATGCACTAACAGCTTGAGAAATTGAACTAACAGCACGAAACTTCCAAAAACATAATTTTTCAGTTTAACTCAATTAAATAATAACACTTAAGTAAAAATTAATCAAGTAATTTCATGAACCTAGGTTACATACAGATATTCAATTCAATTCATTTTCATTCCATTCCATGAGTAATAAAACCTAGGTTAAAATTAATTAGGTAATTTCATGAACCTAGGTTATAGACAGATATTCAATTCTATTGAATTGCATTCCATTCCATGAATAATAAAACTTAGGTTGGAATTAATCAAGTAATTTCATAAACCTTGGTTACATACAGATAAACAATTCATTTCCATTAATCCATGAAATTACATGAATAATAAATTAAAGCTTAGGTTGAAATTAATCAAGTAATTTCATGAACCTTGGTTTATAAAACACTTAACAACTTGAGAAAATGCACTAACAGCTTGAGAAATTGAACTACCAGCACGAAACTTGCAAAAACATAATTTTTCAGTTTAACTCAATTAAATAATAACACTTAGGTTAAAATTAATCAGGTAATTTCATGAACCTAGGTTATATACAGATATTTAATTCAATTGAATTGCATCCATTCCATGAGTAATAAAACTTAGGTTAAAATTAATCAGGTAATTTCATTAACCTAGGTTATACACAGATATTCAATTCTAATGAATTGCATTCCATTCCATGAATAATAAAACTTAGGTTGAAATTAATAAAGTAATTTCATAAACCTAGGTTACATACAGATAAGCAATTCATTTCCATTAATCCATGAAATTACATGAATAATAAATTAAAACTTAGGTTGAAATTAATCAAGTAATTTCATGAACCTAGGTTTATAAAACACTTAACAGCTTGAGAAAATGCACTAACAGCCTGAGAAATTGAACTAACAGCACGAAACTTCCAAAAACATAATTTTTCAGTTTAACTCAATTAGATAATAACACTTAGGTTAAAATTAATCAGATAATTTCATGAACCTAGGTTATATACAGATATTTAATTCAATTCAATTGAATCCATTCCATGAGTAATAAATTTAGGTTAAAATTAATCAGGTAATTTCATGAAACTAGGTTATATACAGATATTCAATTCATTTGAATTGCATTCCATTTCATGAATAATAAAAGTTAGGTTGAAATTAATCAAGTAATTTCATAAACCTAGGTTACATACAGATAAGCAATTCATTACCATTTATCCATGAAATTACATGATTAATAAAATAAAACTTAGGTTGAACTTAATCAAGTAATTTCATGAACCTAGGTTTATAAAACACTTAACAGCTTGAGAAAATGCACTAACAGCTTGAGAATTTGAACTAGCAGCTCGAACCTTGCAAAAACAAAATTTTTTAATTTAACTCAATTAAATAATAAACTTAGGTTAAAATTAATCAGGTAATTTCATGAACCTAAGTTATAGACAGATATTCAATTCAATTGAATTTCATTCCATTCCATGAGTAATAAAACTTAGGTTAAAATTAATCAGGTAATTTCATGAACCTAGGTTATAGACAGATATTCAATTCTATTGAATTGCATTTCATTCCATGAATAATAAAATTTAGGTTGAAATTAATCATGTAATTTCATAAACCTAGGTTACATACAGATATTCAATTCAATTCATTTTCATTCCATTCCATGAGTAATAAAACCTTGGTTAAAATTAATCAGGTAATTTCATGAACCTAGGTTATAGACAGATATTCAATTCTATTGAATTGCATTCCATTCCATGAATAATAAAACTTAGGTTGAAATTAATCAAGTAATTTCATAAACCTTGGTTATATACAGATAAACAATTCATTTCCATTAATCCATGAAATTACATGAATAATAAATTAAAACTTAGGTTGAAATTAATCAAGAAATTTCATGAACCTAGGTTTATAAAACACTTAACAGCTTGAGAAAATACACTAACAGCTTGAGATATTGAACTAACAGCACAAAAATTTGCAAAAACATAATTTTTCAGTTTAACTCAATTAAATAATAACACTTAGGTTAAAATTAATCAAGTAATTTCATGAACCTAGGTTATATACAGATATTCAATTCAATTTATTTTCATTCCATTCCATGAGTAATAAAACTTAGGTTAAAATTAATCAGGTAATTTCATGAACCTACGTTATATACAGATATTCAATTCTATTGAATTGCATTCCATTCCATGAATAATAAAAGTTAGGTTGAAATTAATCAAGTAATTTCATAAACCTAGGTTACATACAGATAAACAATTCATTTCCATTAATCCATGAAATTACATGAATAATAAATTAAAACTTAGGTTGAAATTAATCAAGTAATTTCATGAACCTAGGTTTATAAAACACTTAACAGCTTGTGAAAATGCACTAACAGCTTGAGAAATTGAACTAACAGCACGAAACTTCCAAAAACATAATTTTTCAGTTTAACTCAATTAAATAATAACACTTAGGTTAAAATTAATCAGATAATTTCATGAACCTAGGTTATATACAGATATTTAATTCAATTCAATTGAATCCATTCCATGAGTAATAAATTTAGGTTAAAATTAATCAGGTAATTTCATGAAACTAGGTTATATACAGATATTCAATTCATTTGAATTGCATTCCATTTCATGAATAATAAAAGTTAGGTTGAAATTAATCAAGTAATTTCATAAACCTAGGTTACATACAGATAAGCAATTCATTACCATTTATCCATGAAATTACATGATTAATAAAATAAAACTTAGGTTGAACTTAATCAAGTAATTTCATGAACCTAGGTTTATAAAACACTTAACAGCTTGAGAAAATGCACTAACAGCTTGAGAATTTGAACTAGCAGCTCGAACCTTGCGAAAACAAAATTTTTTAATTTAACTCAATTAAATAATAAACTTAGGTTAAAATTAATCAGGTAATTTCATGAACCTAAGTTATAGACAGATATTCAATTCAATTGAATTTCATTCCATTCCATGAGTAATAAAACTTAGGTTAAAATTAATCAGGTAATTTCATGAACCTAGGTTATAGACAGATATTCAATTCTATTGAATTGCATTCCATTCCATGAATAATAAAATTTAGGTTGAAATTAATCATGTAATTTCATGAACCTAGGTTACATACAGATATTCAATTCAATTCATTTTCATTCCATTCCATGAGTAATAAAACCTTGGTTAAAATTAATCAGGTAATTTCATGAACCTAGGTTATAGACAGATATTCAATTCTATTGAATTGCATTCCATTCCATGAATAATAAAACTTAGGTTGAAATTAATCAAGTAATTTCATAAACCTTGGTTATATACAGATAAACAATTCATTTCCATTAATCCATGAAATTACATGAATAATAAATTAAAACTTAGGTTGAAATTAATCAAGAAATTTCATGAACCTAGGTTTATAAAACACTTAACAGCTTGAGAAAATACACTAACTGCTTGAGATATTGAACTAACAGCACAAAAATTTGCAAAAACATAATTTTTCAGTTTAACTCAATTAAATAATAACACTTAGGTTAAAATTAATCAAGTAATTTCATGAACCTAGGTTATATACAGATATTCAATTCAATTTATTTTCATTCCATTCCATGAGTAATAAAACTTAGGTTAAAATTAATCAGGTAATTTCATGAACCTACGTTATACACAGATATTCAATTCTATTGAATTGCATTCCATTCCATGAATAATAAAAGTTAGGTTGAAATTAATCAAGTAATTTCATAAACCTAGGTTACATACAGATAAACAATTCATTTCCATTAATCCATGAAATTACATGAATAATAAATTAAAACTTAGGTTGAAATTAATCAAGAAATTTCATGAACCTAGGTTTATAAAACACTTAACAACTTGAGAAAATGCATTAACAGCTTGAGAAATTGTACTAACAGCACGAAACTTGCAAAAACATAATTTTTCATTTTAACTCAATTAAATAATAACACTTAGGTTAAAATTAATCAGGTAATTCCATGAACCTAGCTTATATACAGATATTTAATTCAATTGAATTGCATCCATTCCATGAGTAATAAAACTTAGGTAAAAATTAATCAGGTAATTTCATGAACCTAGGTTATATACAGATATTCAATTCTATTGAATTGCATTCCATTCCATGAATAATAAAACTTAGGTTGAAATTAATAAAGTAATTTCATAAACCTAGGTTACATACAGATAACCAATTCATTTCCATTAATCCATTAAATTACATGAATAATACATTAAAACTTAGGTTGAAATTAATCAAGTAATTTCATGAACCTAGGTTTATAAAACACTTAACAGCTTGAGAAAATGCACTAACAGCTTGAGAAATTGAACTAACAGCACGAAACTTACAAAAGTATAATTTTTCAGTTTAACTCAATTAAATAATAACACTTAGGTTAAAATTAATCAGGTATATTCATGAACCTAAGTTATATACAGATATTTAATTCAATTCAATTGCATCCATTCCATGAGTAATAAAACTTAGGTTAAAATTAATCAGGTAATTTCATGAAACTAGGTTATATACAGATATTCAATTCATTTGAATTGCATTCCATTTCATGAATAATAAAATTTAGGTAGAATTTAATCAAGTAATTTCATAAACCTAGGTTACATACAGATAAGCAATTCATTCCATTTATCCATGAAATTACATGATTAATTAAATAAAACTTAGGTTCAAATTAATCAAGTAATTTCATGAACCTAGGTTTATAAAACACTTAACAGCTTGAGAAAATGCACTAACAGCTTGAGAATTTGATCTAGCAGCTCGAACCTTGCAAAAACAAATTTTTTTAATTTAACTCAATTAAATAATAAACTTGGGTTAAAATTAATCATGTAATTTCATGAACCTAAGTTATAGACATATATTCAATTCAATTGAATTCCATTCCATTCCATGAGTAATATTAGATTAGAATTAATCAGGTAATTTTATGAACCTAGGTTATAGTTCAATTGCATTCCATGAATAATAAAACTTAGGTTGAAATTAATCAAGTAATTTTATAAACCTAGGTTACATACAGATAAACAATTCATTTCCATTAATCCATGAAATTACATGAATAATAAATTAAAACTTAGGTTGAAATTAATCAAGTAATTTCATGAACCTAGGTTTATAAAACACTTAACAGCTTGAGAAAATGCACTAACAGCTTGAGAAATTGAACTAACAGCACGAAACTTCCAAAAACATAATTTTTCAGTTTAACTCAATTAAATAATAACACTTAAGTAAAAATTAATCAAGTAATTTCATGAACCTAGGTTACATACAGATATTCAATTCAATTCATTTTCATTCCATTCCATGAGTAATAAAACCTAGGTTAAAATTAATCAGGTAATTTCATGAACCTAGGTTATAGACAGATATTCAATTCTATTGAATTGCATTCCATTCCATGAATAATAAAACTTAGGTTGGAATTAATCAAGTAATTTCATAAACCTTGGTTACATACAGATAAACAATTCATTTCCATTAATCCATGAAATTACATGAATAATAAATTAAAGCTTAGGTTGAAATTAATCAAGTAATTTCATGAACCTAGGTTTATAAAACACTTAACAACTTGAGAAAATGCACTAACAGCTTGAGAAATTGAACTACCAGCACGAAACTTGCAAAAACATAATTTTTCAGTTTAACTCAATTAAATAATAACACTTAGGTTAAAATTAATCAGGTAATTTCATGAACCTAGGTTATATACAGATATTTAATTCAATTGAATTGCATCCATTCCATGAGTAATAAAACTTAGGTTAAAATTAATCAGGTAATTTCATTAACCTAGGTTATACACAGATATTCAATTCTAATGAATTGCATTCCATTCCATGAATAATAAAACTTAGGTTGAAATTAATAAAGTAATTTCATAAACCTAGGTTACATACAGATAAGCAATTCATTTCCATTAATCCATGAAATTACATGAATAATAAATTAAAACTTAGGTTGAAATTAATCAAGTAATTTCATGAACCTAGGTTTATAAAACACTTAACAGCTTGAGAAAATGCACTAACAGCCTGAGAAATTGAACTAACAGCACGAAACTTCCAAAAACATAATTTTTCAGTTTAACTCAATTAGATAATAACACTTAGGTTAAAATTAATCAGATAATTTCATGAACCTAGGTTATATACAGATATTTAATTCAATTCAATTGAATCCATTCCATGAGTAATAAATTTAGGTTAAAATTAATCAGGTAATTTCATGAAACTAGGTTATATACAGATATTCAATTCATTTGAATTGCATTCCATTTCATGAATAATAAAAGTTAGGTTGAAATTAATCAAGTAATTTCATAAACCTAGGTTACATACAGATAAGCAATTCATTACCATTTATCCATGAAATTACATGATTAATAAAATAAAACTTAGGTTGAACTTAATCAAGTAATTTCATGAACCTAGGTTTATAAAACACTTAACAGCTTGAGAAAATGCACTAACAGCTTGAGAATTTGAACTAGCAGCTCGAACCTTGCAAAAACAAAATTTTTTAATTTAACTCAATTAAATAATAAACTTAGGTTAAAATTAATCAGGTAATTTCATGAACCTAAGTTATAGACAGATATTCAATTCAATTGAATTTCATTCCATTCCATGAGTAATAAAACTTAGGTTAAAATTAATCAGGTAATTTCATGAACCTAGGTTATAGACAGATATTCAATTCTATTGAATTGCATTCCATTCCATGAATAATAAAATTTAGGTTGAAATTAATCATGTAATTTCATGAACCTAGGTTACATACAGATATTCAATTCAATTCATTTTCATTCCATTCCATGAGTAATAAAACCTTGGTTAAAATTAATCAGGTAATTTCATGAACCTAGGTTATAGACAGATATTCAATTCTATTGAATTGCATTCCATTCCATGAATAATAAAACTTAGGTTGAAATTAATCAAGTAATTTCATAAACCTTGGTTATATACAGATAAACAATTCATTTCCATTAATCCATGAAATTACATGAATAATAAATTAAAACTTAGGTTGAAATTAATCAAGAAATTTCATGAACCTAGGTTTATAAAACACTTAACAGCTTGAGAAAATACACTAACAGCTTGAGATATTGAACTAACAGCACAAAAATTTGCAAAAACATAATTTTTCAGTTTAACTCAATTAAATAATAACACTTAGGTTAAAATTAATCAAGTAATTTCATGAACCTAGGTTACATACAGATATTCAATTCAATTCATTTTCATTCCATTCCATGAGTAATAAAACCTAGGTTAAAATTAATGAGGTAATTTCATGAACCTAGTTTATAGACAGATATTCAATTCTATTGAATTGCATTCCATTCCATGAATAATAAAACTTAGGTTTAAATTAATCAAGTAATTTCATAAACCTTGGTTACATACAGATAAACAATTCATTTCGATTAATCCATGAAATTACATGATTAATAAATTAAAACTTAGGTTGAAATTAATCAAGTAATTTCATGAACCTAGGTTTATAAAACACTTAACAGCTTGAGAAAATGCACTAACAGCTTGAGAAATTGAACTACCAGCACGAAACTTGCAAAAACATAATTTTTCAGTTTAAGTCAATTAAATAATAACACTTAGGTTAAAATTAATCAGATAATTTCATGAACCTAGGTTATATACAGATATTTAATTCAATTCAATTGAATCCATTCCATGAGTAATAAATTTAGGTTAAAATTAATCAGGTAATTTCATGAAACTAGGTTATATACAGATATTCAATTCATTTGAATTGCATTCCATTTCATGAATAATAAAAGTTAGGTTGAAATTAATCAAGTAATTTCATAAACCTAGGTTACATACAGATAAGCAATTCATTACCATTTATCCATGAAATTACATGATTAATAAAATAAAACTTAGGTTGAACTTAATCAAGTAATTTCATGAACCTAGGTTTATAAAACACTTAACAGCTTGAGAAAATGCACTAACAGCTTGAGAATTTGAACTAGCAGCTCGAACCTTGCAAAAACAAAATTTTTTAATTTAACTCAATTAAATAATAAACTTAGGTTAAAATTAATCAGGTAATTTCATGAACCTAAGTTATAGACAGATATTCAATTCAATTGAATTTCATTCCATTCCATGAGTAATAAAACTTAGGTTAAAATTAATCAGGTAATTTCATGAACCTAGGTTATAGACAGATATTCAATTCTATTGAATTGCATTTCATTCCATGAATAATAAAATTTAGGTTGAAATTAATCATGTAATTTCATAAACCTAGGTTACATACAGATATTCAATTCAATTCATTTTCATTCCATTCCATGAGTAATAAAACCTTGGTTAAAATTAATCAGGTAATTTCATGAACCTAGGTTATAGACAGATATTCAATTCTATTGAATTGCATTCCATTCCATGAATAATAAAACTTAGGTTGAAATTAATCAAGTAATTTCATAAACCTTGGTTATATACAGATAAACAATTCATTTCCATTAATCCATGAAATTACATGAATAATAAATTAAAACTTAGGTTGAAATTAATCAAGAAATTTCATGAACCTAGGTTTATAAAACACTTAACAGCTTGAGAAAATACACTAACAGCTTGAGATATTGAACTAACAGCACAAAAATTTGCAAAAACATAATTTTTCAGTTTAACTCAATTAATAATGAACCTTAGGTTAACATTAATAAATAATTTAATGAACTAGGTTATATACAGATCAATTATTTATTTTCATTCCATTCCATGAGTATAAACTATAGGTTAAATTAATCGGTAATTTCATGAACTACGTTATTCCAGATATTTCATTCTATTGATTGATTCATTCCATGAATAATAAAAGTTTAGGTTACTTCTCAAGTAATTTATCACCTAGGTACCATACAGATAACATTACATTTCCATTATCATGAAATTACATAATAATAAATTAAATTAGGTTGAAATTAAATCAAGTAATTTCATGAACCTAGGTTTATAAAACACTTAACAACTTGAGAAAATGCATTAACAGCTTGAGAAATTGAACTAACAGCACGAAACTTGCAAAAACATAATTTTTCAGTTTAACTCAATTAAAAAAATAACACTTAGGTTAAAATTAATCAGGTAATTCCATGAACCTAGCTTATATACATATATTTAATTCAATTGAATTGCATCCATTCCATGAGTAATAAAACTTAGGTAAAAATTAATCAGGTAATTTCATGAACCTAGGTTATATACAGATATTCAATTCTATTGAATTGCATTCCATTCCATGAATAATAAAACTTAGGTTGAAATTAATAAAGTAATTTCATAAACCTAGGTTACATACAGATAAGCAATTCATTTCCATTAATCCATGAAATTACATGAATAATACATTAAAACTTAGGTTGAAATTAATCAAGTAATTTCATGAACCTAGGTTTATAAAACACTTAACAGCTTGAGAAAATGCACTAAAAGCTTGAGAAATTGAACTAACAGCACGAAACTTACAAAAGTATAATTTTTCAGTTTAACTCAATTAAATAATAACACTTAGGTTAAAATTAATCAGGTATATTCATGAACCTAGGTTATATACAGATATTTAATTCAATTCAATTGCATCCATTCCATGAGTAATAAAACTTAGGTTAAAATTAATCAGGTAATTTCATGAAACTAGGTTATATACAGATATTCAATTCATTTGAATTGCATTCCATTTCATGAATAATAAAATTTAGGTAGAATTTAATCAAGTAATTTCATAAACCTAGGTTACATACAGATAAGCAATTCATTCCATTTATCCATGAAATTACATGATTAATTAAATAAAACTTAGGTTCAAATTAATCAAGTAATTTCATGAACCTAGGTTTATAAAACACTTAACAGCTTGAGAAAATGCACTAACAGCTTGAGAATTTGATCTAGCAGCTCGAACCTTGCAAAAACAAATTTTTTTAATTTAACTCAATTAAATAATAAACTTGGGTTAAAATTAATCATGTAATTTCATGAACCTAAGTTATAGACATATATTCAATTCAATTGAATTCCATTCCATTCCATGAGTAATATTAGATTAGAATTAATCAGGTAATTTTATGAACCTAGGTTATAGTTCAATTGCATTCCATGAATAATAAAACTTAGGTTGAAATTAATCAAGTAATTTTATAAACCTAGGTTACATACAGATAAACAATTCATTTCCATTAATCCATGAAATTACATGAATAATAAATTAAAACTTAGGTTGAAATTAATCAAGTAATTTCATGAACCTAGGTTTATAAAACACTTAACAGCTTGAGAAAATGCACTAACAGCTTGAGAAATTGAACTAACAGCACGAAACTTCCAAAAACATAATTTTTCAGTTTAACTCAATTAAATAATAACACTTAAGTAAAAATTAATCAAGTAATTTCATGAACCTAGGTTACATACAGATATTCAATTCAATTCATTTTCATTCCATTCCATGAGTAATAAAACCTAGGTTAAAATTAATTAGGTAATTTCATGAACCTAGGTTATAGACAGATATTCAATTCTATTGAATTGCATTCCATTCCATGAATAATAAAACTTAGGTTGGAATTAATCAAGTAATTTCATAAACCTTGGTTACATACAGATAA